>JAVJIF010031208.1:0-80030 GCA_038442645.1 Agave tequilana | reverse complement strand
CATTAGAAAAATGTAGTATTCAAGAGACGAGAGTAGTATTGCAAAGTTTCTATGTACAATTATGCTAATTAACCTTATTCAAGTATTAATTAGAAAGTTTGACCAAAAGCAAACTTTCGGCTTAATTGGCCAGAGCTAAGATTTATAAGTGCCGAGTAGGGCCCAAACAGGGAGAAAACGTTGGTTCTTAAGAGCCAAGAGAAGTATTACATAGTTACTAGCATAATTACTATCAATTAACCTTGCTACTAGTCTTAATTAGGAAGTTTGACTAAAAAATCAAAGTTCATCCCTGATTGGCTTGAACTAGGCCATATAGGAGCTAAATAGGGCTAGAATAGGGAGAAATCGTGATTTTCAAGAGCCAGGAGTTGTATTACATAGTTTTTATGTATAAATACTATCAAGTAAACTTATTTCTAATCTTAATTGAAAAGGTGATTAAAAGTTAAACTTTCAACACTGATTGGCCTGAACTCAGCCTTATAAGAGCCAAATATGGCCTAAACGGGGAGAGAAAACGTGATTTTCAATTGTCGAAAGTGTATTACATAGTTTTTATGTACAAATACTATAAATTAAACTTAGTATTACAAAGTTACTATGCACAATTACTTCTAATTAACCTTGTTTCGGGTTTCAATCTAGAAGTTTGACTAAAACTCAAACTTTCAACCCCAATTAGCCTGAACTAGACCATATGAGAGTCGAATAAGGAGCAAATATAGGGAGAATGTGGTTCTCAAGAGTCGAGAGTAGTTTTACATAGTTTTTATGTACAAATACTATCAGTTAAACTTATTTCAAGTCTTAATTGGGAAGTTTCACCCAAAGCCAAACTTTCAGCCCTTTTGGCCTACACTAGGTCTTATTGGAGCCGAATAAGGAACAAACATGGGAAAAATGTGGTTCTCAAGAGTTGGGAGTTGTATTATATAGATTCTATGTACAATGCCTCCAACTAACTTTGTTTCAAGTGTTAATGGGGAAGTTTGGTAAAAGTTAAATTTTCAGCACTGATTGGCTGAACTAGACCTTATAAGAGTTGAGTAGGGCAAAAGGGGAGGAAAACATAGTGTTCAAGAGCCGAGATTAGTATTACATAGTTTATATAAACAATTACTACAATTATCTCATTTTTTGTCTTAATTGGAAAGTTTGGCCAAAAGTCAAACGTTCATTCCGATGGCCTGAACTAGGCCATATAGAGCCAAATAGGGCCCAAATGAGAGAAAATGTGGTTTTTAAGAGCCGAGAGTGGTATTATATTATTTCTATACACCGATGCTACCAGTTAACCTTATTTCTAGCCTTAATTGGGGAGTTTGACCAAAAGTCAAACTCTCAGCCCCGATTGGTTTGAATTACGCCTTATAAGAGCCAAATAGGGCCTAAAAGGGGGAAAAAGTGGTTTTGAAGAGCTGTGAGTGGTACTATATAGTTTCTATATATAAATGCTACTAATTAACCTTGTTTTTAGTTTTAATTAGAAAGTTTGACCAAAACTCAAACTTTCAGTCCCGATTGGCCTGAATTAGGCCTTATAAAGAGTTTAATATGGCCTAAACGGGGAGAAAACGCGATTTTTAAGAGCCGAGAGTGGTATTGCATAGTTTTGATGTACAAATATTACTATTAAACTTATTTCGAATCTTATTTTGAAGTTTGACCAAATGCCAAACTTTCAACCCGATTGGACTAGGCCTTATAATAAGTTCCGAATAGGGGAAAACATAGGGAAAACATGGTTCTCAAGATCTGGGAGTAGTATTATATTGTTTCGTATGTACAATCATATCCAATTAACCTTGTTTATAGTATTAATTGGGAAATTGACCAAAATTCAAACTTTCGACCCTTATTGGCCTGAATTAGGCTTAGAAGAGTCGAATAGGGGCCCAAACATGGCGAGAACGTGGCTCTTAAGAGCCAGGAGTAGTATTACAGAGTTTTTATATACAATTACTGCCATCTAATCTTGTTTCTAGTCTTAATTAGAAAGTTTGACCAAAAGTCAAACTTTCACCCTGATTGGCCTGAACTAGGATATATATGAGTTGAAGAGGGCCCAAGGGGAGAAAATGTGGTTCTCAAGAGCCAGGAATGATAATACATAGTTTTTATATTCAAATACAACCAATTAATCTTATTTCTAGTCAAATTGACAAGTTTGACTAAGAGTCAAACTTTCAGCTTTGATTGGCCTGAAACTAGGCTTTATAAAGAGCCGAATAGGCCTAAACGGGGAGAAAACAAAATTTTCAAGTGTCAAGAGTGGTATTACACCATTCTATATTTAAAAACCTACCGATTAACCTGTTTCTTGTTGTACTTAGGAAGTTTAACTAAAAGTCAAATTTTATCCCCGATTGGCCTAAACGGCCATATAAGAGTTGAATAGGCCTAAAGGGGAAGAAAACATGGTTCTTAAGATCAGAGAGTTATATAACATAATTTTTAAGTATAAATACTACCAATTAACCTTTTTCTAGTCTTAATCGGGAAGTTTGACAGAAATTCAAGCTTTCAGCCTGATCGACCTGAACTAGGCCATGTAAGAGCCGAATAGGAATAAACATTAGAAAAATGTAGTATTCAAGAGACGAGAGTAGTATTGCAAAGTTTCTATATACAATTACTGCTAATTAACCTTATTTCAAGTATTAATTAGAAAGTTTGACCAAAAGCCAAACTTTCGGCCTTAATTGGCCAGAGCTAAGCTTTATAAGTGCCGAGTAGGGCCCAAACAGGGAGAAAACGTGGTTCTTAAGAGCCAAGAGAAGTATTACATAGTTACTACGCATAATTACTATCAATTAACCTTGCTACTAGTCTTAATTAGGAAGTTTGACTAAAAAATCAAAGTTTCATCCCTGATTGGCTTGAACTAGGCCATATAGGAGCTAAATAGGGTAGAATAGAATAGGGAGAAATCGTGATTTTCAAGAGCCAGGAGTTGTATTACATAGTTTTATGTATAAATACTATCAAGTAAACTTATTTCTAATCTTAATTGAAAAGGTTGATCAAAAGTTAAACTTTCAACAATGATTGGCCTGAACTCAGCCTTATAAGAGCCAAATATGGCCTAAACGGGGAGAAAACGTGATTTTCAATTGTCGAAAGGTATTAATAGTTTTTTATGTACAAATACTATAAATTAAACTTAGTATTACAAAGTTACTATGCACAATTACTTCTAATTAACCTTGTTCGGGTTCAATCTAGAAGTTTGACTAAAACTCAAACTTTCAACCCCAATTAGCCTGAACTAGACCATATGAGAGTCGAATAAGGAGCAAATATAGGGAGAATGTGGTTCTCAAGAGTCGAGAGTAGTTTTACATAGTTTTATGTACAAATACTATCAGTTAAATTATTTCAAGTCTTAATTGGGAAGTTTCACCCAAAGCCAAACTTTCAGCCCTTTTGGCCTACACTAGGTCTTATTGGAGCCGAATAAGGAACAAACATGGGAAAAATGTGGTTCTCAAGAGTTGGGAGTTGTATTATATAGATTCTATGTACAATTACCTCAAACTAATTTGTTTCAAGTGTTAATGGGGAAGTTTGGTAAAAGTTAAATTTTCAGCACTGATTGGCCTGAACTAGACCTTATAAGAGTTAGTAGGGCAAAACGGGGAGGAAAACATAGTGTTCAAGAGCCGAGATTAGTATTACATAGTTTATATAAACAATTACTACAAATTATCTCGTTTTTTGTCTTAATTGGAAAGTTTGGCCAAAAGTCAAACGTTCATTCCCGATTGGCTGAACTAGGCCATATAAGAGCCAAATAGGGCCAAATGAGAGAAAATGTGTTTTTTAAGAGCCGAGAGTGGTATTATATTATTTCTATACACCGATGCTACCAGTTAACCTTATTTCTAGCCTTAATTGGGGAGTTTGACCAAAAGTCAAACTCTCAGCCCCGATTGGTTTGAATTACGCCTTATAAGAGCCAAATAGGGCCTAAAAGGGGGGAAAACGTGGTTTGAAGAGCTGTGAGTGGTACTATATAGTTTCTATCTATAAATGCTACTAATTAACCTTGTTTTTAGTTTTAATTAGAAAGTTTGACCAAAACTCAAACTTTCAGTCCCGATTGGCCTGAATTAGGCCTTATAAGAGTTTAATATGGCCTAAACGGGGAGAAAACGCGATTTTTAAGAGCCGAGAGTGGTATTGCATAGTTTTGATGTACAAATATTATCTATTAAACTTATTTCGAATCTTAATTTTGAAGTTTGACCAAATCAAACTTTCAACCCCGATTGGACTAGGCCTTATAATAAGTTCCGAATAGGGGAAAACATAGGAAAAACATGGTTCTCAAGATCTGGGAGTAGTATATATTGTTTCTATGTACAATCATATCCAAACCTTGTTTATAGTATTAATTGGGAAATTTGACCAAAAGTCAAACTTTCGACCCTTATTGGCCTGAATTAGGCTTAGAAGAGTCGAATAGGGGCCAAAACATGGCGAAACGTGGCTCTTAAGAGCCAGGAGTAGTATTACAGAGTTTTCATATACAATTACTGCCATCTAATCTTGTTTCTAGTCTTAATTAGAAAGTTTGACCAAAAGTCAAACTTTCACCCTGATTGGCCTGAACTAGGATATATATGAGTTGAAGAGGCCCAATGGGGAGAAAATGTGGTTCTCAAGATCCAGGAATGATAATACATAGTTTTTATATTCAAATACAACCAATTAATCTTATTTCTAGTCATAATTGACAAGTTTGACTAAGAGTCAAACTTTCAGCTTTGATTGGCCTGAACTAGGCTTTATAAAGAGCCGAATAGGCCTAAACGGGGAGAAAACAAAATTTTCAAGTGTCAAGAGTGGTATTACACCATTCTATATACAAAACCTACCGATTAACCTTATTCTTGTTGTACTTAGGAAGTTTAACTAAAAGTCAAAATTTTATCCCCGATTGGCCTAAACGGCCATATAAGAGTTGAATAGGGCCTAAAGGGGAAGAAAACATGGTTCTTAAGATCAGAGAGTTATATAACATAATTTTTAAGTATAAATACTACCAATTAACCTTTTTCTAGTCTTAATCGGAAGTTTGACAGAAATTCAAGCTTTCAGCCTTGATCGACCTGAACTAGGCCATGTAAGAGCCGAATAGGGAATAAACATTAGAAAAATGTAGTATTCAAGAGACGAGAGTAGTATTGCAAAGTTTCTATGTACAATTACTGCTAATTAACCTTATTTCAAGTATTTATTAGAAAGTTTGACCAAAAGCCAAACTTTCGGCCTTAATTGGCCAGAGCTAAGCTTTATAAGTGCCGAGTAGGGCCCAAACAGGGAGAAAACGTGGTTCTTAAGAGCCAAGAGAAGTATTACATAGTTACTACGCATAATTACTATCAATTAACCTTGCTACTAGTCTTAATTAGGAAGTTTGACTAAAAAATCAAAGTTTCATCCCTGATTGGCTTGAACTAGGCCATATAGGAGCTAAATAGGGCTAGAATAGGGAGAAATCGTGATTTTCAAGAGCCAGGAGTTGTATTACATAGTTTTTATGTATAAATACTATCAAGTAAACTTATTTCTAATCTTAATTGAAAAGGTTGATCAAAAGTTAAACTTTCAACACTGATTGGCCTGAACTCAGCCTTATAAGAGCCAAATATGGCCTAAACGGGGAGAAAACGTGATTTTCAATTGTCGAAAGTGGTATTACATAGTTTTTATGTACAAATACTATAAATTAAACTTAGTATTACAAAGTTACTATGCACAATTACTTCTAATTAACCTTGTTTCGGGTTTCAATCTAGAAGTTTGACTAAAACTCAAACTTTCAACCCCAATTAGCCTGAACTAGACATATGAGAGTCGAATAAGGAGCAAATATAGGAGAATGTGGTTCTCAAGAGTCGAGAGTAGTTTTACATAGTTTTTATGTACAAATACTATCAGTTAAACTTATTTCAAGTCTTAATTGGGAAGTTTCACCCAAAGCCAAACTTTCAGCCCTTTTGGCCTACACTAGGTCTTATTGGAGCCGAATAAGGAACAAACATGGGAAAAATGTGGTTCTCAAGAGTTGGGAGTTGTATATATAGATTCTATGTACATTACCTCCAACTAACTTTGTTTCAAGTGTTAATGGGGAAGTTTGGTAAAAGTTAAATTTTCAGCACTGATTGGCCTGAACTAGACCTTATAAGAGTTGAGTAGGGCAAAACGGGGAGGAAAACATAGTGAGAGCCGAGATTAGTATTACATAGTTTATATAAACAATTACTACAAATTATCTCGTTTTGTCTTAATTGGAAAGTTTGGCCAAAAGTCAAACGTTCATTCCCGATTGGCCTGAACTAGGCCATATAAGAGCCAAATAGGGCCCAAATGAGAGAAAATGTGGTTTTTAAGAGCCGAGAGTGGTATTATATTATTTCTATACACCGATGCTACCAGTTAACCTTATTTCTAGCCTTAATTGGGGAGTTTGACCAAAAGTCAAACTCTCAGCCCCGATTGGTTTGAATTACGCCTTATAAGAGCCAAATAGGGCCTAAAAGGGGGAAAAACGTGGTTTTGAAGAGCTGTGAGTGGTACTATATAGTTTCTATCTATAAATGCTACTAATTAACCTTGTTTTTAGTTTTAATTAGAAAGTTTGACCAAAACTCAAACTTTCAGTCCCGATTGGCCTGAATTAGGCCTTATAAGAGTTTAATATGGCCTAAATGGGAGAAAACGCGATTTTTAAGAGCCGAGAGTGGTATTGCATAGTTTTGATGTACAAATATTATCTATTAAACTTATTTCGAATCTTAATTTTGAAGTTTGACCAAATGCCAAACTTTCAACCCCGATTGGACTAGGCCTTATAATAAGTTCCGAATAGGGGAAAACATAGGGAAAACATGGTTCTCAAGATCTGGGAGTAGTATTATATTGTTTCTATGTACAATCATATCCAATTAACCTTGTTTATAGTATTAATTGGGAAATTTGACCAAAAGTCAAACTTCGACCCTTATTGGCCTGAATTAGGCTTAGAAGAGTCGAATAGGGGCCCAAACATGGCGAAAACGTGGCTCTTAAGAGCCAGGAGTAGTATTACAGAGTTTTCATATACAATTACTGCCATCTAATCTTGTTTCTAGTCTTAATTAGAAAGTTTGACCAAAAGTCAAACTTTCACCCTGATTGGCCTGAACTAGGATATATATGAGTTGAAGAGGGCCCAATGGGGAGAAAATGTGGTTCTCAAGATCCAGGAATGATAATACATAGTTTTTATATTCAAATACAACCAATTAATCTTATTTCTAGTCATAATTGACAAGTTTGACTAAGAGTCAAACTTTCAGCTTTGATTGGCCTGAACTAGGCTTTATAAAGAGCCGAATAGGCCTAAACGGGGAGAAAACAAAATTTTCAAGTGTCAAGAGTGGTATTACACCATTCTATATACAAAACCTACCGATTAACCTTGTTTCTTGTTGTACTTAGGAAGTTTAACTAAAAGTCAAAATTTTATCCCCGATTGGCCTAAACGGCCATATAAGAGTTGAATAGGGCCTAAAGGGGAAGAAAACATGGTTCTTAAGATCAGAGAGTTATATAACATAATTTTTAAGTATAAATACTACCAATTAACCTTTTCTAGTCTTAATCGGGAGTTTGACAGAAATTCAAGCTTTCAGCCTTGATCGACCTGAACTAGGCCATGTAAGAGCCGAATAGGGAATAAACATTAGAAAAATGTAGTATTCAAGAGACGAGAGTAGTATTGCAAAGTTTCTATGTACAATTACTGCTAATTAACCTTATTTCAAGTATTAATTAGAAAGTTTGACCAAAAGCCAAACTTTCGGCCTTAATTGGCCAGAGCTAAGCTTTATAAGTGCCGAGTAGGGCCCAAACAGGGAGAAAACGTGGTTCTTAAGAGCCAAGAGAAGTATTACATAGTTACTACGCATAATTACTATCAATTAACCTTGCTACTAGTCTTAATTAGGAAGTTTGACTAAAAAATCAAAGTTTCATCCCTGATTGGCTTGAACTAGGCCATATAGGAGCTAAATAGGGCTAGAATAGGGAGAAATCGTGATTTTCAAGAGCCAGGAGTTGTATTACATAGTTTTTATGTATAAATACTATCAAGTAAACTTATTTCTAATCTTAATTGAAAAGGTTGATCAAAAGTTAAACTTTCAACACTGATTGGCCTGAACTCAGCCTTATAAGAGCCAAATATGGCCTAAACGAAGAGAAAACGTGATTTTCAATTGTCGAAAGTGGTATTACATAGTTTTTATGTACAAATACTATAAATTAAACTTAGTATTACAAAGTTACTATGCACAATTACTTCTAATTAACCTTGTTTCGGGTTTCAATCTAGAAGTTTGACTAAAACTCAAACTTTCAACCCCAATTAGCCTGAACTAGACCATATGAGAGTCGAATAAGGAGCAAATATAGGGAGAATGTGGTTCTCAAGAGTCGAGAGTAGTTTTACATAGTTTTTATGTACAAATACTATCAGTTAAACTTATTTCAAGTCTTAATTGGGAAGTTTCACCCAAAGCCAAACTTTCAGCCCTTTGGCCTACACTAGGTCTTATTGGAGCCGAATAAGGAACAAACATGGGAAAAATGTGGTTCTCAAGAGTTGGGAGTTGTATTATATAGATTCTATGTACAATTACCTCCAACTAACTTTGTTTCAAGTGTTAATGGGGAAGTTTGGTAAAAGTTAAATTTTCAGCACTGATTGGCCTGAACTAGACCTTATAAGAGTTGAGTAGGGCAAAACGGGGAGGAAAACATAGTGTTCAAGAGCCGAGATTAGTATTACATAGTTTATATAAACAATACTAAAATTATCTCGTTTTTTGTCTTAATTGGAAAGTTTGGCCAAAAGTCAAACGTTCATTCCCGATTGGCCTGAACTAGGCCATATAAGAGCCAAATAGGGCCAAATGAGAGAAAATGTGGTTTTTAAGAGCCGAGAGTGGTATTATATTATTTCTATACACCGATGCTACCAGTTAACCTTATTTCTAGCCTTAATTGGGGAGTTTGACCAAAAGTCAAACTCTCAGCCCCGATTGGTTTGAATTACGCCTTATAAGAGCCAAATAGGGCCTAAAAGGGGGAAAACGTGGTTTGAAGAGCTGTGAGTGGTACTATATAGTTTTCTATCTATAAATGCTACTAATTAACCTTGTTTTTAGTTTTAATTAGAAAGTTTGACCAAAACTCAAACTTTCAGTCCCGATTGGCCTGAATTAGGCCTTATAAGAGTTTAATATGGCCTAAACGGGGAGAAAACGCGATTTTTAAGAGCCGAGAGTGGTATTGCATAGTTTTGATGTACAAATATTATCTATTAAACTTATTTCGAATCTTAATTTTGAAGTTTGACCAAATGCCAAACTTTCAACCCCGATTGGACTAGGCCTTATAATAAGTTCCGAATAGGGAAAACATAGGGAAAACATGGTTCTCAAGATCTGGGAGTAGTATTATATTGTTTCTATGTACAATCATATCCAATTAACCTTGTTTATAGTATTAATTGGGAAATTTGACCAAAAGTCAAACTTCCGACCCTTATTGGCCTGAATTAGGCTTAGAAGAGTCGAATAGGGGCCAAACATGGCGAAACGTGGCTCTTAAGAGCCAGGAGTAGTATTACAGAGTTTTCATATACAATTACTGCCATCTAATCTTGTTTCTAGTCTTAATTAGAAAGTTTGACCAAAAGTCAAACTTTCACCCTGATTGGCCTGAACTAGGATAGGATATATGAGTTGAAGAGGGCCCAATGGGGAGAAAATGTGGTTCTCAAGATCCAGGAATGATAATACATAGTTTTTATATTCAAATACAACCAATTAATCTTATTCTAGTCATAATTGACAAGTTTGACTAAGAGTCAAACTTTCAGCTTTGATTGGCCTGAACTAGGCTTTATAAAGAGCCGAATAGGCCTAAACGGGAGAAAAACAAATTTTCAAGTGTCAAGAGTGGTATTACACCATTCTATATACAAAACCTACCGATTAACCTTATTTCTGTTGTACTTAGGAAGTTTAACTAAAAGTCAAAATTTTATCCCCGATTGGCCTAAACGGCCATATAAGAGTTGAATAGGGCCTAAAGGGGAAGAAAACATGGTTCTTAAGATCAGAGAGTTATATAACATAATTTTTAAGTATAAATACTACCAATTAACCTTTTTCTAGTCTTAATCGGGAAGTTTGACAGAAATTCAAGCTTTCAGCCTTGATCGACCTGAACTAGGCCATGTAAGAGCCGAATAGGGAATAAACATTAGAAAATGTAGTATTCAAGAGACGAGAGTAGTATTGCAAAGTTTCTATGTACAATTACTGCTAATTAACCTTATTTCAAGTATTAATTAGAAAGTTTGACCAAAAGCCAAACTTTCGGCCTTAATTGGCCAGAGCTAAGCTTTATAAGTGCCGAGTAGGGCCCAAACAGGGAGAAAACGTGGTTCTTAAGAGCCAAGAGAAGTATTACATAGTTACTACGCATAATTACTATCAATTAACCTTGCTACTAGTCTTAATTAGGAAGTTTGACTAAAAAATCAAAGTTTCATCCCTGATTGGCTTGAACTAGGCCATATAGGAGCTAAATAGGGCTAGAATAGGGAGAAATCGTGATTTTCAAGAGCCAGGAGTTGTATTACATAGTTTATGTATAAATACTATCAAGTAAACTTATTTCTAATCTTAATTGAAAAGGTTGATCAAAAGTTAAACTTTCAACACTGATTGGCCTGAACTCAGCCTTATAAGAGCCAAATATGGCCTAAACGGGAGAAAACGTGATTTTCAATTGTCGAAAGTGGTATTACATAGTTTTTATGTACAAATACTATAAATTAAACTTAGTATTACAAAGTTACTATGCACAATTACTTCTAATTAACCTTGTTTCGGGTTTCAATCTAGAAGTTTGACTAAAACTCAAACTTTCAACCCCAATTAGCCTGAACTAGACCATATGAGAGTCGAATAAGGAGCAAATATAGGGAGAATGTGGTTCTCAAGAGTCGAGAGTAGTTTTACATAGTTTTTATGTACAAATACTATCAGTTAAACTTATTTCAAGTCTTAATTGGGAAGTTTCACCCAAAGCCAAACTTTCAGCCCTTTTGGCCTACACTAGGTCTTATTGGAGCCGAATAAGGAACAAACATGGGAAAAATGTGGTTCTCAAGAGTTGGGAGTTGTATTATATAGATTCTATGTACAATTACCTCCAACTAACTTTGTTTCAAGTGTTAATGGGGAAGTTTGGTAAAAGTTAAATTTTCAGCACTGATTGGCCTGAACTAGACCTTATAAGAGTTGAGTAGGGCAAAACGGGGAGGAAAACATAGTGTTCAAGAGCCGAGATTAGTATTACATAGTTTATATAAACAATTACTACAAATTATCTCGTTTTTTTGTCTTAATTGGAAAGTTTGGCCAAAAGTCAAACGTTCATTCCCGATTGGCCTGAACTAGGCCATATAAGAGCCAAATAGGGCCCAAATGAGAGAAAATGTGGTTTTTAAGAGCCGAGAGTGGTATTATATTATTTCTATACACCGATGCTACCAGTTAACCTTATTTCTAGCCTTAATTGGGGAGTTTGACCAAAAGTCAAACTCTCAGCCCCGATTGGTTTGAATTACGCCTTATAAGAGCCAAATAGGGCCTAAAAGGGGGGAAACGTGGTTTTGAAGAGCTGTGAGTGGTACTATATAGTTTCTATCTATAAATGCTACTAATTAACCTGTTTTTAGTTTTAATTAGAAAGTTTGACCAAAACTCAAACTTTCAGTCCCGATTGGCCTGAATTAGGCCTTATAAGAGTTTAATATGGCCTAAACGGGGAGAAAACGCGATTTTTAAGAGCCGAGAGTGGTATTGCATAGTTTTGATGTACAAATATTATCTATTAAACTTATTTCGAATCTTAATTTTGAAGTTTGACCAAATGCCAAACTTTCAACCCGATTGGACTAGGCCTTATAATAAGTTCCGAATAGGGGAAAACATATGGTTCTCAAGATCTGGGAGTAGTATTATATTGTTTCTATGTACAATCATATCCAATTAACCTTGTTTATAGTATTAATTGGGAAATTTGACCAAAAGTCAAACTTTCGACCCTTATTGGCTGAATTAGGCTTAGAAGAGTCGAATAGGGGCCCAAACATGGCGAAAACGTGGCTCTTAAGAGCCAGGAGTAGTATTACAGAGTTTTCATATACAATTACTGCCATCTAATCTTGTTTCTAGTCTTAATTAGAAAGTTTGACCAAAAGTCAAACTTTCACCCTGATTGGCCTGAACTAGGATATATATGAGTTGAAGAGGGCCCAATGGGGAGAAAATATGGTTCTCAAGATCCAGGAATGATAATACATAGTTTTTATATTCAAATACAACCAATTAATCTTATTTCTAGTCATAATTGACAAGTTGACTAAGAGTCAAACTTTCAGCTTTGATTGGCCTGAACTAGGCTTTATAAAGAGCCGAATAGGCCTAAACGGGGAGAAAACAAAATTTTCAAGTGTCAAGAGTGGTATTACACCATTCTATATACAAAACCTACCGATTAACTTGTTTCTTGTTGTACTTAGGAAGTTTAACTAAAAGTCAAAATTTTATCCCCGATTGGCCTAAACGGCCATATAAGAGTTGAATAGGGCCTAAAGGGGAAGAAAACATGGTTCTTAAGATCAGAGAGTTATATAACATAATTTTTAAGTATAAATACTACCAATTAACCTTTTTCTAGTCTTAATCGGGAAGTTTGACAGAAATTCAAGCTTTCAGCCTTGATCGACCTGAACTAGGCCATGTAAGAGCCGAATAGGGAATAAACATTAGAAAAATGTAGTATTCAAAGAGAGAGAGTAGTATTGCAAAGTTTCTATGTACAATTACTGCTAATTAACCTTATTTCAAGTATTAATTAGAAAGTTTGACCAAAAGCCAAACTTTCGGCCTTAATTGGCCAGAGCTAAGCTTTATAAGTGCCGAGTAGGGCCCAAACAGGGAGAAAACGTGGTTCTTAAGAGCCAAGAGAAGTATTACATAGTTACTACGCATAATTACTATCAATTAACCTTGCTACTAGTCTTAATTAGGAAGTTTGACTAAAAAATCAAAGTTTCATCCCTGATTGGCTTGAACTAGGCCATATAGGAGCTAAATAGGGCTAGAATAGGGAGAAATCGTGATTTTCAAGAGCCAGGAGTTGTATTACATAGTTTTTATGTATAAATACTATCAAGTAAACTTATTTCTAATCTTAATTGAAAAGGTTGATCAAAAGTTAAACTTTCAACACTGATTGGCCTGAACTCAGCCTTATAAGAGCCAAATATGGCCTAAACGGGGAGAAAACGTGATTTTCAATTGTCGAAAGTGGTATTACATAGTTTTTATGTACAAATACTATAAATTAAACTTAGTATTACAAAGTTACTATGCACAATTACTTCTAATTAACCTTGTTTCGGGTTTCAATCTAGAAGTTTGACTAAAACTCAAACTTTCAACCCCAATTAGCCTGAACTAGACCATATGAGAGTCGAATAAGGAGCAAATATAGGGAGAATGTGGTTCTCAAGAGTCGAGAGTAGTTTTACATAGTTTTTATGTACAAATACTATCAGTTAAACTTATTTCAAGTCTTAATTGGGAAGTTTCACCCAAAGCCAAACTTTCAGCCCTTTGGCCTACACTAGGTCTTATTGGAGCCGAATAAGGAACAAACATGGGAAAAATGTGGTTCTCAAGAGTTGGGAGTTGTATTATATAGATTCTATGTACAATTACCTCCAACTAACTTTGTTTCAAGTGTTAATGGGAAAGTTTGGTAAAAGTTAAATTTCAGCACTGATTGGCCTGAACTAGACCTTATAAGAGTTGAGTAGGGCAAAACGGGGAGGAAAACATAGTGTTCAAGAGCCGAGATTAGTATTACATAGTTTATATAAACAATTACTACAAATTATCTCTTTTGTCTTAATTGGAAAGTTTGGCCAAAAGTCAAACGTTCATTCCCGATTGGCCTGAACTAGGCCATATAAGAGCCAAATAGGGCCCAAATGAGAGAAAATGTGTTTTTAAGAGCCGAGAGTGGTATTATATTATTTCTATACACCGATGCTACCAGTTAACCTTATTTCTAGCCTTAATTGGGGAGTTTGACCAAAAGTCAAACTCTCAGCCCCGATTGTTTGAATTACGCCTTATAAGAGCCAAATAGGGCCTAAAAGGGGGAAAACGTGGTTTTGAAGAGCTGTGAGTGGTACTATATAGTTTCTATCTATAAATGCTACTAATTAACCTTGTTTTTAGTTTTAATTAGAAAGTTTGACCAAAACTCAAACTTTCAGTCCCGATTGGCCTGAATTAGGCCTTATAAGAGTTTAATATGGCCTAAACGGGGAGAAAACGCGATTTTTAAGAGCCGAGAGTGGTATTGCATAGTTTTGATGTACAAATATTATCTATTAAACTTATTTCGAATCTTAATTTTGAAGTTTGACCAAATGCCAAACTTTCAACCCCGATTGGACTAGGCCTTATAATAAGTTCCGAATAGGAGAAAACATAGGGAAAACATGGTTCTCAAGATCTGGGAGTAGTATTATATTGTTTCTATGTACAATCATATCCAATTAACCTTGTTTATAGTATTAATTGGGAAATTTGACCAAAAGTCAAACTTCCGACCCTTATTGGCCTGAATTAGGCTTAGAAGAGTCGAATAGGGGCCCAAACATGGCGAAAACGTGGCTCTTAAGAGCCAGGAGTAGTATTACAGAGTTTTCATATACAATTACTGCCATCTAATCTTGTTTCTAGTCTTAATTAGAAAGTTTGACCAAAAGTCAAACTTTCACCCTGATTGGCCTGAACTAGGATATATATGAGTTGAAGAGGGCCCAATGGGGAGAAAATGTGGTTCTCAAGATCCAGGAATGATAATACATAGTTTTTATATTCAAATACAACCAATTAATCTTATTTCTAGTCATAATTGACAAGTTTGACTAAGAGTCAAACTTTCAGCTTTGATTGGCCTGAACTAGGCTTTATAAAGAGCCGAATAGGCCTAAACGGGGAGAAAACAAAATTTTCAAGTGTCAAGAGTGGTATTACACCATTCTATATACAAAACCTACCGATTAACCTTGTTTCTTGTTGTACTTAGGAAGTTTAACTAAAAGTCAAAATTTTATCCCCGATTGGCCTAAACGGCCATATAAGAGTTGAATAGGGCCTAAAGGGGAAGAAAACATGGTTCTTAAGATCAGAGAGTTATATAACATAATTTTTAAGTATAAATACTACCAATTAACCTTTTTCTAGTCTTAATCGGGAAGTTTGACAGAAATTCAAGCTTTCAGCCTTGATCGACCTGAACTAGGCCATGTAAGAGCCGAATAGGGAATAAACATTAGAAAAATGTAGTATTCAAGAGACGAGAGTAGTATTGCAAAGTTTCTATGTACAATTACTGCTAATTAACCTTATTTCAAGTATTAATTAGAAAGTTTGACCAAAAGCCAAACTTTCGGCCTTAATTGGCCAGAGCTAAGCTTTATAAGTGCCGAGTAGGGCCCAAACAGGGAGAAAACGTGGTTCTTAAGAGCCAAGAGAAGTATTACATAGTTACTACGCATAATTACTATCAATTAACCTTGCTACTAGTCTTAATTAGGAAGTTTGACTAAAAAATCAAAGTTTCATCCCTGATTGGCTTGAACTAGGCCATATAGGAGCTAAATAGGGCTAGAATAGGGAGAAATCGTGATTTTCAAGAGCCAGGAGTTGTATTACATAGTTTTTATGTATAAATACTATCAAGTAAACTTATTTCTAATCTTAATTGAAAAGGTTGATCAAAAGTTAAACTTTCAACACTGATTGGCCTGAACTCAGCCTTATAAGAGCCAAATATGGCCTAAACGGGGAGAAAACGTGATTTTCAATTGTCGAAAGTGGTATTACATAGTTTTTATGTACAAATACTATAAATTAAACTTAGTATTACAAAGTTACTATGCACAATTACTTCTAATTAACCTTGTTTCGGGTTTCAATCTAGAAGTTTGACTAAAACTCAAACTTTCAACCCAATTAGCCTGAACTAGACCATATGAGAGTCGAATAAGGAGCAAATATAGGGAGAATGTGGTTCTCAAGAGTCGAGAGTAGTTTTACATAGTTTTTATGTACAAATACTATCAGTTAAACTTATTTCAAGTCTTAATTGGGAAGTTTCACCCAAAGCCAAACTTTCAGCCCTTTTGGCCTACACTAGGTCTTATTGGAGCCGAATAAGGAACAAACATGGGAAAAATGTGGTTCTCAAGAGTTGGGAGTTGTATTATATAGATTCTATGTACAATTACCTCCAACTAACTTTGTTTCAAGTGTTAATGGGGAAGTTTGGTAAAAGTTAAATTTTCAGCACTGATTGGCCTGAACTAGACCTTATAAGAGTTGAGTAGGGCAAAACGGGGAGGAAAACATAGTGTTCAAGAGCCGAGATTAGTATTACATAGTTTATATAAACAATTACTACAAATTATCTCATTTGTCTTAATTGGAAAGTTTGGCCAAAAGTCAAACGTTCATTCCCGATTGGCCTGAACTAGGCCATATAAGAGCCAAATAGGGCCCAAATGAGAGAAAATGTGGTTTTAAGAGCCGAGAGTGGTATTATATTATTTCTATACACCGATGCTACCAGTTAACCTTATTTCTAGCCTTAATTGGGGAGTTTGACCAAAAGTCAAACTCTCAGCCCGATTGGTTTGAATTACGCCTTATAAGAGCCAAATAGGGCCTAAAAGGGGGGAAAACGTGGTTTTGAAGAGCTGTGAGTGGTACTATATAGTTTCTATCTATAAATGCTACTAATTAACCTTGTTTTTAGTTTTAATTAGAAAGTTTGACCAAAACTCAAACTTTCAGTCCCGATTGGCCTGAATTAGGCCTTATAAGAGTTTAATATGGCCTAAACGGGGAGAAAACGCGATTTTAAGAGCCGAGAGAGTGGTATTGCATAGTTTTGATGTACAAATATTATCTATTAAACTTATTTCGAATCTTAATTTTGAAGTTTGACCAAATGCCAAACTTTCAACCCCGATTGGACTAGGCCTTATAATAAGTTCCGAATAGGGGAAAACATAGGGAAAACATGGTTCTCAAGATCTGGGAGTAGTATTATATTGTTTCTATGTACAATCATATCCAATTAACCTTGTTTATAGTATTAATTGGGAAATTTGACCAAAAGTCAAACTTCCGACCCTTATTGGCCTGAATTAGGCTTAGAAGAGTCGAATAGGGGCCCAAACATGGCGAAAACGTGGCTCTTAAGAGCCAGGAGTAGTATTACAGAGTTTTCATATACAATTACTGCCATCTAATCTTGTTTCTAGTCTTAATTAGAAAGTTTGACCAAAAGTCAAACTTTCACCCTGATTGGCCTGAACTAGGATATATATGAGTTGAAGAGGGCCCAATGGGGAGAAAATGTGGTTCTCAAGATCCAGGAATGATAATACATAGTTTTTATATTCAAATACAACCAATTAATCTTATTTCTAGTCATAATTGACAAGTTTGACTAAGAGTCAAACTTTCAGCTTTGATTGGCCTGAACTAGGCTTTAAAGAGCCGAATAGGCCTAAACGGGAGAAAAACAAAATTTTCAAGTGTCAAGAGTGGTATTACACCATTCTATATACAAAACCTACCGATTAACCTTGTTTCTTGTTGTACTTAGGAAGTTTAACTAAAAGTCAAAATTTTATCCCCGATTGGCCTAAACGGCCATATAAGAGTTGAATAGGGCCTAAAGGGGAAGAAAACATGGTTCTTAAGATCAGAGAGTTATATAACATAATTTTTAAGTATAAATACTACCAATTAACCTTTTTCTAGTCTTAATCGGGAAGTTTGACAGAAATTCAAGCTTTCAGCCTTGATCGACCTGAACTAGGCCATGTAAGAGCCGAATAGGGAATAAACATTAGAAAAATGTAGTATTCAAGAGACGAGAGTAGTATTGCAAAGTTTCTATGTACAATTACTGCTAATTAACCTTATTTCAAGTATTAATTAGAAAGTTTGACCAAAAGCCAAACTTTCGGCCTTAATTGGCCAGAGCTAAGCTTTATAAGTGCCGAGTAGGGCCCAAACAGGGAGAAAACGTGGTTCTTAAGAGCCAAGAGAAGTATTACATAGTTACTACGCATAATTACTATCAATTAACCTTGCTACTAGTCTTAATTAGGAAGTTTGACTAAAAAATCAAAGTTTCATCCCTGATTGGCTTGAACTAGGCCATATAGGAGCTAAATAGGGCTAGAATAGGGAGAAATCGTGATTTTCAAGAGCCAGGAGTTGTATTACATAGTTTTTATGTATAAATACTATCAAGTAAACTTATTTCTAATCTTAATTGAAAAGGTTGATCAAAAGTTAAACTTTCAACACTGATTGGCCTGAACTCAGCCTTATAAGAGCCAAATATGGCCTAAACGGGGAGAAAACGTGATTTTCAATTGTCGAAAGTGGTATTACATAGTTTTTATGTACAAATACTATAAATTAAACTTAGTATTACAAAGTTACTATGCACAATTACTTCTAATTAACCTGTTTCGGGTTTCAATCTAGAAGTTTGACTAAAACTCAAACTTTCAACCCCAATTAGCCTGAACTAGACCATATGAGAGTCGAATAAGGAGCAAATATAGGGAGAATGTGGTTCTCAAGAGTCGAGAGTAGTTTTACATAGTTTTTATGTACAAATACTATCAGTTAAACTTATTTCAAGTCTTAATTGGGAAGTTTCACCCAAAGCCAAACTTTCAGCCCTTTTGGCCTACACTAGGTCTTATTGGAGCCGAATAAGGAACAAACATGGGAAAAATGTGGTTCTCAAGAGTTGGGAGTTGTATTATATAGATTCTATGTACAATTACCTCCAACTAACTTTGTTTCAAGTGTTAATGGGGAAGTTTGGTAAAAGTTAAATTTTCAGCACTGATTGGCCTGAACTAGACCTTATAAGAGTTGAGTAGGGCAAAACGGGGAGGAAAACATAGTGTTCAAGAGCCGAGATTTATTACATAGTTTATATAAACAATTACTACAAATTATCTCATTTTTGTCTTAATTGGAAAGTTTGGCAAAAGTCAAACGTTCATTCCGATTGGCCTGAACTAGGCCATATAAGAGCCAAATAGGGCCCAAATGAGAGAAAATGTGTTTTTAAGAGCCGAGAGTGGTATTATATTATTTCTATACACCGATGCTACCAGTTAACCTTATTTCTAGCCTTAATTGGGGAGTTTGACCAAAAGTCAAACTCTCAGCCCCGATTGGTTTGAATTACGCCTTATAAGAGCCAAATAGGGCCTAAAGGGGGGAAAACGTGGTTTTGAAGAGCTGTGAGTGGTACTATATAGTTTCTATCTATAAATGCTACTAATTAACCTTGTTTTAGTTTTAATTAGAAAGTTTGACCAAAACTCAAACTTTCAGTCCCGATTGGCCTGAATTAGGCCTTATAAGAGTTTAATATGGCCTAAACGGGGAGAAAACGCGATTTTTAAGAGCCGAGAGTGGTATTGCATAGTTTTGATGTACAAATATTATCTATTAAACTTATTTCGAATCTTAATTTTGAAGTTTGACCAAATGCCAAACTTTCAACCCCGATTGGACTAGGCCTTATAATAAGTTCCGAAAATAGGGAAAACATGGTTCTCAAGATCTGAGAGTAGTATTATATTGTTTCTATGTACAATCATATCCAATTAACCTTGTTTATAGTATTAATTGGGAAATTTGACCAAAAGTCAAACTTTCGACCTTATTGGCCTGAATTAGGCTTAGAAGAGTCGAATAGGGCCCAAACATGGCGAAAACGTGGCTCTTAAGAGCCAGGAGTAGTATTACAGAGTTTTCATATACAATTACTGCCATCTAATCTTGTTTCTAGTCTTAATTAGAAAGTTTGACCAAAAGTCAAACTTTCACCCTGATTGGCCTGAACTAGGATATATATGAGTTGAAGAGGGCCCAATGGGGAGAAAATGTGGTTCTCAAGATCCAGGAATGATAATACATAGTTTTTATATTCAAATACAACCAATTAATCTTATTTCTAGTCATAATTGACAAGTTTGACTAAGAGTCAAACTTTCAGCTTTGATTGGCCTGAACTAGGCTTTATAAAGAGCCGAATAGGCCTAAACGGAGAGAAAACAAAATTTTCAAGTGTCAAGAGTGGTATTACACCATTCTATATACAAAACCTACCGATTAACCTTATTTCTTGTTGTACTTAGGAAGTTTAACTAAAAGTCAAAATTTTATCCCCGATTGGCCTAAACGGCCATATAAGAGTTGAATAGGGCCTAAAGGGGAAGAAAACATGGTTCTTAAGATCAGAGAGTTATATAACATAATTTTAAGTATAAATACTACCAATTAACCTTTTTCTAGTCTTAATCGGGAAGTTTGACAGAAATTCAAGCTTTCAGCCTTGATCGACCTGAACTAGGCCATGTAAGAGCCGAATAGGGAATAAACATTAGAAAAATGTAGTATTCAAGAGACGAGAGTAGTATTGCAAAGTTTCTATGTACAATTACTGCTAATTAACCTTATTTCAAGTATTAATTAGAAAGTTTGACCAAAAGCCAAACTTTCGGCCTTAATTGGCCAGAGCTAAGCTTTATAAGTGCCGAGTAGGGCCCAAACAGGGAGAAAACGTGGTTCTTAAGAGCCAAGAGAAGTATTACATAGTTACTACGCATAATTACTATCAATTAACCTTGCTACTAGTCTTAATTAGGAAGTTTGACTAAAAAATCAAAGTTTCATCCCTGATTGGCTTGAACTAGGCCATATAGGAGCTAAATAGGGCTAGAATAGGGAGAAATCGTGATTTTCAAGAGCCAGGAGTTGTATTACATAGTTTTTATGTATAAATACTATCAAGTAAACTTATTTCTAATCTTAATTGAAAAGGTTGATCAAAAGTTAAACTTTCAACACTGATTGGCCTGAACTCAGCCTTATAAGAGCCAAATATGGCCTAAACGGGGAGAAAACGTGATTTTCAATTGTCGAAAGTGGTATTACATAGTTTTTATGTACAAATACTATAAATTAAACTTAGTATTACAAAGTTACTATGCACAATTACTTCTAATTAACCTTGTTTCGGGTTTCAATCTAGAAGTTTGACTAAAACTCAAACTTTCAACCCCAATTAGCCTGAACTAGACCATATGAGAGTCGAATAAGGAGCAAATATAGGGAGAATGTGGTTCTCAAGAGTCGAGAGTAGTTTTACATAGTTTTTATGTACAAATACTATCAGTTAAACTTATTTCAAGTCTTAATTGGGAAGTTTCACCCAAAGCCAAACTTTCAGCCCTTTTGGCCTACACTAGGTCTTATGGAGCCGAATAAGGAACAAACATGGGAAAAATGTGGTTCTCAAGAGTTGGGGAGTTATTATATAGATTCTATGTACAATTACCTCCAACTAACTTTGTTTCAAGTGTTAATGGGGAAGTTTGGTAAAAGTTAAATTTTCAGCACTGATTGGCCTGAACTAGACCTTATAAGAGTTGAGTAGGGCAAAACGGGGAGGAAAACATAGTGTTCAAGAGCCGAGATTAGTATTACATAGTTTATATAAACAATTACTACAAATTATCTCATTTTTTGTCTTAATTGGAAAGTTTGGCCAAAAGTCAAACGTTCATTCCCGATTGGCCTGAACTAGGCCATATAAGAGCCAAATAGGGCCCAAATGAGAGAAAATGTGGTTTTTAAGAGCCGAGAGTGGTATTATATTATTTCTATACACCGATGCTACCAGTTAACCTTATTTCTAGGCTTAATTGGGGAGTTTGACCAAAAGTCAAACTCTCAGCCCCGATTGGTTTGAATTACGCCTTATAAGAGCCAAATAGGGCCTAAAAGGGGGGAAAACGTGGTTTTGAAGAGCTGTGAGTGGTACTATATTTTCTATCTATAAATGCTACTAATTAACCTTGTTTTTAGTTTTAATTAGAAAGTTTGACCAAAACTCAAACTTTCAGTCCCGATTGGCCTGAATTAGGCCTTATAAGAGTTTAATATGGCCTAAAAGGGGAGAAAACGCGATTTTTAAGAGCCGAGAGTGGTATTGCATAGTTTTGATGTACAAATATTATCTATTAAACTTATTTCGAATCTTAATTTTGAAGTTTGACCAAATGCCAAACTTTCAACCCCGATTGGACTAGGCCTTATAATAAGTTCGAATAGGGGAAAACATAGGGAAAACATGGTTCTCAAGATCTGGGAGTAGTATTATATTGTTTCTATGTACAATCATATCCAATTAACCTTGTTTATAGTATTAATTGGGAAATTTGACCAAAAGTCAAACTTCCGACCCTTATTGGCCTGAATTAGGCTTAGAAGAGTCGAATAGGGGCCCAAACATGGCGAAAACGTGGCTCTTAAGAGCCAGGAGTAGTATTACAGAGTTTTCATATAATTACTGCCATCTAATCTTGTTTCTAGTCTTAATTAGAAAGTTTGACCAAAAGTCAAACTTTCACCCTGATTGGCCTGAACTAGGATATATATGAGTTGAAGAGGGCCCAATGGGGAGAAAATGTGGTTCTCAAGATCCAGGAATGATAATACATAGTTTTTTTATTCAAATACAACCAATTAATCTTATTTCTAGTCATAATTGACAAGTTTGACTAAGAGTCAAACTTTCAGCTTTGATTGGCCTGAACTAGGCTTTATAAAGAGCCGAATAGGCCTAAACGGGGGGAGAAAAAAAATTTTCAAGTGTCAAGAGTGGTATTACACCATTCTATATACAAAACCTACGATTAACCTTGTTTCTTGTTGTACTTAGGAAGTTTAACTAAAAGTCAAAATTTTATCCCCGATTGGCCTAAACGGCCATATAAGAGTTGAATAGGGCCTAAAGGGGAAGAAAACATGGTTCTTAAGATCAGAGAGTTATATAACATAATTTTAAGTATAAATACTACCAATTAACCTTTTCTAGTCTTAATCGGGAAGTTTGACAGAAATTCAAGCTTTCAGCCTTGATCGACCTGAACTAGGCCATGAAAGAGCCGAATAGGGAATAAACATTAGAAAAATGTAGTATTCAAGAGACGAGAGTAGTATTGCAAAGTTTCTATGTACAATTACTGCTAATTAACCTTATTTCAAGTATTAATTAGAAAGTTTGACCAAAAGCCAAACTTTCGGCCTTAATTGGCCAGAGCTAAGCTTTATAAGTGCCGAGTAGGGCCCAAACAGGGAGAAAACGTGGTTCTTAAGAGCCAAGAGAAGTATTACATAGTTACTACGCATAATTACTATCAATTAACCTTGCTACTAGTCTTAATTAGGAAGTTTGACTAAAAAATCAAAGTTTCATCCCTGATTGGCTTGAACTAGGCCATATAGGAGCTAAATAGTAGGGAGAAATCGTGATTTTCAAGAGCCAGGAGTTGTATTACATAGTTTTTATGTATAAATACTATCAAGTAAACTTATTTCTAATCTTAATTGAAAAGGTTGATCAAAAGTTAAACTTTCAACACTGATTGGCCTGAACTCAGCCTTATAAGAGCCAAATATGGCCTAAACGGGGAGAAAACGTGATTTTCAATTGTCGAAAGTGGTATTACATAGTTTTTATGTACAAATACTATAAATTAAACTTAGTATTACAAAGTTACTATGCACAATTACTTCTAATTAACCTTGTTTCGGGTTTCAATCTAGAAGTTTGACTAAAACTCAAACTTTCAACCCCATTAGCCTGAACTAGACCATATGAGAGTCGAATAAGGAGCAAATATAGGGAGAATGTGGTTCTCAAGAGTCGAGAGTAGTTTTACATAGTTTTTATGTACAAATACTATCAGTTAAACTTATTTCAAGTCTTAATTGGGAAGTTTCACCCAAAGCCAAACTTTCAGCCCTTTTGGCCTACACTAGGTCTTATTGGAGCCGAATAAGGAACAAACATGGGAAAAATGTGGTTCTCAAGAGTTGGGAGTTGTATTATATAGATTCTATGTACAATTACCTCCAACTAACTTTGTTTCAAGTGTTAATGGGGAAGTTTGGTAAAAGTTAAATTTTCAGCACTGATTGGCCTGAACTAGACCTTATAAGAGTTGAGTAGGGCAAAACGGGGAGGAAAACATAGTGTTCAAGAGCCGAGATTAGTATTACATAGTTTATATAAACAATTACTACAAATTATCTCATTTTTTGTCTTAATTGAAAGTTTGGCCAAAAGTCAAACGTTCATTCCCGATTGGCCTGAACTAGGCCATATAAGAGCCAAATAGGGCCCAAATGAGAGAAAATGTGGTTTTTAAGAGCCGAGAGTGGTATTATATTATTTCTATACACCGATGCTACCAGTTAACCTTATTTCTAGCCTTAATTGGGGAGTTTGACAAAAGTCAAACTCTCAGCCCCGATTGGTTTGAATTACGCCTTATAAGAGCCAAATAGGGCCTAAAAGGGGGGAAAACGTGGTTTTGAAGAGCTGTGAGTGGTACTATATAGTTTCTATCTATAAATGCTACTAATTAACCTTTTTTAGTTTTAATTAGAAAGTTTGACCAAAACTCAAACTTTCAGTCCCGATTGGCTGAATTAGGCCTTATAAGAGTTTAATATGGCCTAAACGGGGAGAAAACGCGATTTTTAAGAGCCGAGAGTGGTATTGCATAGTTTTGATGTACAAATATTATCTATTAAACTTATTTCGAATCTTAATTTTGAAGTTTGACCAAATGCCAAACTTTCAACCCCGATTGGACTAGGCCTTATAATAAGTTCCGAATAGGGAAAACATAGGGAAAACATGGTTCTCAAGATCTGGGAGTAGTATTATATTGTTTCTATGTACAATCATATCCAATTAACCTTGTTTATAGTATTAATTGGGAAATTTGACCAAAAGTCAAACTTCCGACCCTTATTGGCCTGAATTAGGCTTAGAAGAGTCGAATAGGGGCCCAAACATGGCGAGAACGTGGCTCTTAAGAGCCAGGAGTAGTATTACAGAGTTTTCATATACAATTACTGCCATCTAATCTTGTTTCTAGTCTTAATTAGAAAGTTTGACCAAAAGTCAAACTTTCACCCTGATTGGCCTGAACTAGGATATATATGAGTTGAAGAGGGCCCAATGGGGAGAAAATGTGGTTCTCAAGATCCAGGAATGATAATACATAGTTTTTATATTCAAATACAACCAATTAATCTTATTTCTAGTCATAATTGACAAGTTTGACTAAGAGTCAAACTTTCAGCTTTGATTGGCCTGAACTAGGCTTTATAAAGAGCCGAATAGGCCTAAACGGGGAGAAAACAAAATTTTCAAGTGTCAAGAGTGGTATTACACCATTCTATATACAAAACCTACCGATTACCTTGTTTCTTGTTGTACTTAGGAAGTTTAACTAAAAGTCAAAATTTATCCCCGATTGGCCTAAACGGCCATATAAGAGTTGAATAGGGCCTAAAGGGGAAGAAAACATGGTTCTTAAGATCAGAGAGTTATATAACATAATTTTTAAGTATAAATACTACCAATTAACCTTTTTCTAGTCTTAATCGGGAAGTTTGACAGAAATTCAAGCTTTCAGCCTTGATCGACCTGAACTAGGCCATGTAAGAGCCGAATAGGGAATAAACATTAGAAAAATGTAGTATTCAAGAGACGAGAGTAGTATTGCAAAGTTTCTATGTACAATTACTGCTAATTAACCTTATTTCAAGTATTAATTAGAAAGTTTGACCAAAAGCCAAACTTTCGGCCTTAATTGGCCAGAGCTAAGCTTTATAAGTGCCGAGTAGGGCCCAAACAGGGAGAAAACGTGGTTCTTAAGAGCCAAGAGAAGTATTACATAGTTACTACGCATAATTACTATCAATTAACCTTGCTACTAGTCTTAATTAGGAAGTTTGACTAAAAAATCAAAGTTTCATCCCTGATTGGCTTGAACTAGGCCATATAGGAGCTAAATAAGGCTAGAATAGGGAGAAATCGTGATTTTCAAGAGCCAGGAGTGTATTACATAGTTTTTATGTATACTATCAAGTAAACTTATTTCTAATCTTAATTGAAAAGGTTGATCAAAAGTTAAACTTTCAACACTGATTGGCCTGAACTAAGCCTTATAAGAGCCAAATATGGCCTAAACGGGGGGAGAAAACGTGATTTTCAATTGTCAAAAGTGGTATTACATAGTTTTTATGTACAAATACTATAAATTAAACTTAGTATTACAAAGTTACTATGCACAATTACTTCTAATTAACCTTGTTCCGGGTTTCAATCTAGAAGTTTGACTAAAACTCAAACTTTCAACCCTAATTAGCCTGAACTAGACCATATGAGAGTCGAATAAGGAGCAAATATAGGGAGAATGTGGTTCTCAAGAGTCGAGAGTAGTTTTACATAGTTTTTATGTACAAATACTATCAGTTAAACTTATTTCAAGTCTTAATTGGGAAGTTTCCCAAAGCCAAACTTTCAGCCCTTTTGACCTACACTAGGTCTTATTGGAGCCGAATAAGGAACAAACATGGGAAAAATGTGGTTCTCAAGAGTTGGGAGTTGTATTATATAGATTCTATGTACAATTACCTCCAACTAACTTTGTTTCAAGTGTTAATGGAGAAGTTTGGTAAAAGTTAAATTTTCAGCACTGATTGGCCTGAACTAGACCTTATAAGAGATGAGTAGGGCAAAACGGGGAGGAAAACATAGTGTTCAAGAGCCGAGATTAGTATTACATAGTTTATATAAACAATTACTACAAATTATCTCGTTTTTTGTCTTAATTGGAAAGTTTGGCCAAAACTCAAACGTTCATTCCCGATTGGCCTGAACTAGGCCATATAAGAGCCAAATAGGGCCAAATGAGAGAAAAATGTGGTTTTTAAGAGCCGAGAGTGGTATTATATTATTTCTATACACCGATGCTACCAGTTAACCTTATTTCTAGCCTTAATTGGGGAGTTTGACCAAAAGTCAAACTCTCAGCCCCGATTGGTTTGAATTACGCCTTATAAGAGCCAAATAGGGCCTAAAAGGGGGGAAAACGTGGTTTTGAAGAGCTGTGAGTGGTACTATATAGTTTCTATCTATAAATGCTACTAATTAACCTTGTTTTTAGTTTTAATTAGAAAGTTTAACCAAAACTCAAACTTTCAGTCCCGATTGGCCTGAATTAGACCTTATAAGAGTTTAATATGGCCTAAACGAGGAGAAAATGCGATTTTTAAGAGCCGAGAGTGGTATTGCATAGTTTTGATGTACAAATATTATCTATTAAACTTATTTCGAATCTTAATTTTGAAGTTTGACCAAATGTCAAACTTTCAACCCCGATTGGACTAGGCCTTATAATAAGTTCCGAATAGAGTAAAACATAGGGAAAACTTGGTTCTCAAGATTTGGGAGTAGTATTATAGTGTTTTATGTACAATCATATCCAATTAACCTTGTTTATAGTATTAATTGGGAAATTTGACCAAAAGTCAAACTTCCGACCCTTATTGGCCTGAATTAGGCTTAGAAGAGTCGAATAGGGGCCCAAACATGGCGAGAACGTGGCTCTTAAAAGCCAGGAGTAGTATTACAGAGTTTTCATATACAATTACTGCCATATAATCTTGTTTCTAGTCTTAATTAGAAAGTTTGACCAAAAATCAAACTTTCACCCTGATTGGCATGAACTAGGTATATATGAGTTAAAGAGGGCCCAATGGGGAGAAAATGTGGTTCTCAAGATCCAGGAATGATAATACATATAGTTTTTATATTCAAATACAACCAACTAATCTTATTTCTAGTCATAATTGACAAGTTTGACTAAGAGTCAAACTTTCAGCTTTGATTGGCCTGAACTAGGCTTTATAAAGAGCCGAATAGGCCTAAACGGGGAGAGAAAACAAAATTTCAAGTGTCAAGAGTGGTATTACACCATTCTATATACAAAACCAACCGATTAACCTTGTTTCTTGTTGTACTTAGGAAGTTTAACTAAAAGTCAAAATTTTATCCCCGATTGGCCTAAACGGCCATATAAGAGTTGAATAGGGCCTAAAGGGGAAGAAAACATGGTTCTTAAGAACAGAGAGTTATATATCATATTTTTAAGTATAAATACTACCAATTAACCTTTTTCTAGTCTTAATCGGGAAGTTTGACAGAAATTCAAGCTTTCAGCCTTGATCGACCTGAACTAGGCAATGTAAGAGCCGAATAGGGAATAAACATTAGAAAAATATAGTATTCAAGAGGCTAGAGTAAGTATTGCAAAGTTTCTATGTACAATTACTGCTAATTAACCTTATTTCAAGTATTAATTAGAAAGTTTGACCAAAAGCCAAACTTTCGGCCTTAATTGGCCAGAGCTAAGCTTTTTAAGTGCCGAGTAGGGCCCAAACAGGGAGAAAACGTGGTTCTTAAGAGCCAAGAGAAGTATTACATAGTTACTACGCATAATTACTATCAATTAACCTTGCTACTAGACTTAATTAGGAAGTTTGACTAAAAAATCAAAGTTTCATCCCTGATTGGCTTGAACTAGGCCATATAGGAGCTAAATATAGGGTTAGAATAGGGAGAAATCGTGATTTTCAAGAGCCAGGAGTTGTATTACATAGTTTTAATGAATAAATACTATCAAATAAACTTATTTCTAATCTTAAATTAAAAGGTTGATCAAAAGTTAAACTTTCAACAATGATTGGCCTGAACTCAGCATTATAAGAGCCCAAATATGGCCTAAACGGGGAGAAAACGTGATTTTCAATTGTCGAAAGTGGTTTTACATAGTTTTTATGTACAAATACTATAAATTAAACTTAGTATTACAAAGTTACTATGCACAATTACTTCTAATTAACCTTGTTCCGGGTTTCAATCTAGAAGTTTGACTAAAACTCAAACTTTCAACCCCAATTAGCCTGAACTAGACCATATGAGAGTCGAATACGGAGCAAAATAGGGAGAATGTGGTTCTCAAGAGTCGAGAGTAGTTTTACATAGTTTTTATGTACAAATACTATCAGTTAAACTTATTTTAGGTCTTAATTAGGAAGTTTCACCCAAAGCCAAACTTTCAGCCCTTTTGGCCTACACTAGGCCTTATTGGAGCCGAATAAGGAACAAACATGGGAAAAATGTGGTTCTCAAGAGTTGGGAGTTGTATTATATGAAAAACACCTAGAGGGGGGTGAATAGGTGTAATTGCTAATCTAATGATTTTTTAAAAACTAAGTATGATGAATGATGCAACGATCTCTCAAAACAAGACTAAGAGCGAATGCCCCGTGAAGGGTTCTGAACTCCTTCCTCCTGATCCCCTTGAAATGGGTTAGAGGTGCGCAATGCAACTTATTGTATGAGATTTGATCGATCAAGGCAAAGTATGATGGATGAATGGTGAGATGCACACAATATAACACAAGTATCACAAGCTTGAAGTAATAGCACAAAAAGAAAAAGATCACAAGCAAGTAATTGAAAGCAATAGAGTGCAAGAGAAATTAAAAGCAAGAATGGACACAAGGCAATCGCAAACACAAGATGTTTGTTTCGAGGTTCGAGCCACCGCTCTACTCCCCGCCTTCACCTCCGTGAAGGGTTTCCACTATCCACCGAGGACGCTTACAACGGTCTACCAAAGACCCGAGCACCGAGCTCCACCACTTACAATAACTCCACCGAAGAGTTGTCTCCACAAGAACAAGAAGATCACAAGAACAAGAGTGATCACAACAAGATCACCAAACTCTTTTACAACACTCTCACTCTTTTACAACTTCACTATAGAATGAGTAAGGGATTTTTGGCTCTAGAAGTGTAGTGAGAAAACCTCAGTTGTAGAGTGATATTAGCTATCAAACACAACTGAAAAACTAGCTCAAAAAGAATTGGAAATGAAAGGCTTAAACAATTTTCTTCTCTTTATGAAAACAATGAAAACTTGAGGATTTTTCTTAGTGAATAACAAAGGCCTATTGTCCTCTATTTATAGGAGAAGAATAGGTAAAAACATTTTCTTTACAGCTAATATGACCTGAAAAAGTTCTCTAAAAACCCAGAAAAGTCTGCCAAAAATCAGAAAAGAAAACAGATTTCAAATTGCACCAAAGAGGAAAGAGCCGTTGGGACTTTGCAGGCCTGGCGGTCGACCGGCCGGTCGACCGTCTGCCTTGTTGGCAAAGAGCCGTTGGGCTCCGATCGACCGCTGGGTCGACCGTCCTCTTAAACCAAAGCACAGTTTCCTTAAGCCGGTCGACCGGGCGGTCGACCAGAAAACCAGAGAGCAACTTGCTCTTTCCGGTCGACCCGGCGGTCGGCCGACAAACATGCACAAGTGTGCATGTCCAGATACAAGGGCTGGTCGACCGGACCGGTCGGCCGGTCTTGCCTGAAACTGGAAAACAGCAGATTTTCTAACTTGAAAAATTTCGTAAAATAGTTTTGGGTTTAAAGAAATCTAAGTAACATGCTAGGAGGAGTATACATACATGATCTAAACATGATATTCAATTTTTAAAACTTAGGGTCATGTAAATATATACTAAGGCATGAACCAAGTTTGAATATGAAAACATAAATACAAGACTCAAATTTTGACAAAACCAATTTTTTGTGTGTGTATCCTAGAGCCAATATCCAAGACTCAAACTTTAACATTCTATTCTTACAATGATTCTAAAGACTTCAAGTGCTTCAAGAGGACTTTCACCATATGATCTTCAAGACTTGATTCTTGAGCCCAAATTGAGTTGACTTGAGTCCAAAACACCTTCTTTAAGGGAAGAAAACATCTAGTTGAGATAGAATCCTGAAACACACTTAAACAATAAACAATATTAGTACAAATAACTAATATGTTTTGTAATCATCAAAACACACTAAAAACGGGTGATTGTAACCTTGGGCCAACAATCTCCCCCTTTTGATGATGACAAAACATATAAGTTATTTAAACAAAAAAGGAAGAAGAGCTTGGAAAGCTCCCCCTCAAATAATGCTATATATAAAATATGAATATGAAAAGCTACCAAAAGCATACATAAAGCATTGAAAATACAAACACAAGAATTTTGAAGAATTTTTGTCAAAAACTCAAATAATAAACAAACTTATACAAACTTATCTTGTCTTTTTCTCCCCCTTTTTGTCATACATCAAAAAGGGTTAAACAAAACAAACAAAAAATAATATTTTCAAGGATCCAAAATGCAAACATTTAACTCACCACAAATAAATGAAAATCTAGCATAATCTAATGGTTTAGTAAAAATATCGGCAAGTTGAAAATCAGTAGAACATAATCTATATCAATATCACCTTTCTCATAATGGTCTCTAAGAAAGTGATACCTAATGTAATGTGTTTGGTTTTACTATGTTGATTTGCATTCTTTGTCATGTGAATTGTACTAGTATTATCACAAAATATTTAACATGATCAAAGTGTAAATCATAGTCGAGGAGAGTATGTTTCATCCATAGAACTTGTGCACAACAAGCTCCGGCTGCAACATACTCCGCCTCGGCGGTTGATAGGGCTACGGAGTTTTGCTTTTTGGAAGACCAAGATACAAGACAATTACCTAAGAATTGGCATGTTCCACTTGTGCTCTTCCTATCTACCCTACAACCTGCATAGTCGACATCCGAATAACTAGTCATTGAAAATTGACCGGTTTTCGGATACCACAAACCCATTTCAATAGTGCCCTTAAGGTATCTAATTATGCGTTTAACCGCAACTATGTGAGACTCTTTAGGACAAGATTGAAAACGTGCACAAAGACAAACAGAAAACATAATATCCGGCCTACTAGCCGTTAAATAAAGCAAGCTACCTATCATGCTACGATATAATTTAATGTCTACACTCTTACCTTGTTCATCCTTATCAAGCTTCGTGGTTGTTGCCATGGGAGTTTGGCTCACTTTAGATCCTTCAAGCCCGAACCTCTTGATGAGTTCCTTTGTGTACTTGGCTTGATTGATGAAGATCCATCCTTCGTTGCTTGATTTGGAGTCCAAGGAAGTAGTTGAGTTCCCCCATCATAGACATTTCGAACTCGTTCTTCATGCATGACTCAAAAGCTTGGCAAAGAGATTCATTAGTAGATCCAAAAATAATGTCATCAACATAAATTTGTACAATGAGTATATCCTTATCTACATGTTTAGTAAACAATGTTGTGTCAATTTTACCTTTCTTAAAACCATTAGAAATCAAAAACGAAGAAAGTCTTTCATACCAAGCCCTAGGGGCTTGTTTCAAACCATAAAGAGCCTTATCTAATTTAAACACAAAATCCGGATGTGTAGGATCAACAAACCGGGGGTTGTTTAACATACACCTCCTCTTCAATAAAACCATTTAGAAAAGCACTTTAACATGCATTTGAAATAATTTGAAATCTTTATATGAGGCAAAAAGCTAGTGTCATCCGTATGGCTTCAAGCCGTACTACAAGGTGCAAAGGTTTCTTCAAAATCGATTCCCTCGATTTGAGTGTAACCTTGAGCAACTAACCTAGCTTTGTTTCTAACTACATTACCGATTCATCCAACTTGTTCTTAAAGATCCACTTAGTACCAATCGTTGGTCTATCGTGGGGCCTAGAATAAGGTGCCAAACTTGGTTGCGCTCAAATTGATTGAGCTCCTCTTGCATAGCAAGCAACAATATGAATCGGCCTCGGCTTCGAGGACATTTTTGGGTTCAACATGTGAAATAAATGCATAATTACCACAAAAATCTTGAAATTTAGAGCGAGTGGTTACCCTTTTGATACTTCACCTATGACGAGGTCCTTGGGATGATGTGGATTGAATCTCCAATCCTTTGGTAGTGGTTGAGTAGGCTCCACCTCATTTGTTTGATTTTCATTTCCTTGGGCCAGTTTGATAGAAATTCATGCTTTCAGCCTTGATCGACCTAAACTAGGCCATGTAAGAGCCGAATAGGGAATAAATATTAGAAAAATGTAGTATTCAAGAGACGAGAGTAGTATTGCAAAGTTCTATGTACAATTATTGCTAATTAACCTTATTTCAAGTATTAATTAGAAAGTTTGACCAAAAGCAAACTTCGACCTTAATTGGCCAGAGCTAAGCTTATAAGTACCGAATAGGGCCCAAACAGGGAGAAAACATGGTTCTTAAGAGCCAAGAGAAGTATTACATAGTTACTACGCATAATTACTATCAATTAACCTTGCTACTAGTCTTAATTAGGAAGTGACTAAAAATCAAAGTTTCATCCCTGATTGGCTTGAACTAGGCCATATAGGAGCTAAATAAGGCTAGAATAGGGAGAAATCGTGATTTTCAAGAGCCAGGAGTGAAATTACATAGTTTTTATGTATACTATCAAGTAAACTTATTTCTAATATTAATTGAAAGGTTGATCAAAAGTTAAACTTTCAACAATTGATTGCCTGAACTAAGCCTTATAAGAGCCAAATATGGCCTAAACGGGGGAGAAAACGTGATTTTCAATTGTCAAAAGTGGTATTACATAGTTTTTATGTACAAATACTATAAATTAAACTTAATATTACAAAGTTACTATGCACAATTACTTCTAATTAACCTTGTTCCGGGTTTCAATCAAGAAGTTTGACTAAAACTCAAACTTTCAACCCTAATTAGCCTGAACTAGACCATATGAGAGTCGAATAAGGAGCAAATATAGGGAGAATGTGGTTCTCAAGAGTCGAAAGTAGTTTTACATAGTTTTATGTACAAATACTATCAGTTGAACTTATTTCAAGTCTTAATTGGGAAGGTTCTCCCAAAAGCCAAACTTTCAGCCCTTTTGACCTACACTAGGTCTTATTGGAGCCGAATAAGGAACAAACATGGGAAAAATGTGGTCTCAGAGTTGGGAGTTGTATTATATAGATTCTATGTACAATTACCTCCAACTAACTTTGTTTCAAGTGTTAATGGAGAAGTTTGGTAAAAGTTAAATTTTCAGCACTGATTGGCCTGAACTAGACCTTATAAGAGATGAGTAGGGCAAAACGGGGAGGAAAACATAGTGTTCAAGAGCTGAGATTAGTATTACATAGTTTATATAAACAAATACTACAAATTATCTCGTTTTTGTCTTAATTGGAAAGTTTGGCCAAAACTCAAACGTTCATCACGATTGGCCTGAACTAGGCCATATAAGAGCCAAATAGGGCCCAAATGAGAGGAAAATGTGGTTTTTAAGAGCGAGAGTGGTATTATATATTTCTATACACGATGCTACCAGTTAACATTATTTCTAGCCTTAATTGGGGAGTTTGACCAAAAAGTCAAACTCTCAGCCGATTGGTTTGAATTACGCCTTATAAGAGCCAAATAGGGCCTAAAAAGGGGGGAAAACGTGGTTTGAAAAGGTGAGTGGTACTATATAGTTTCTATCTATAAATGCTACTAATTAACCTTGTTTTAGTTTTAATTAGAAAGTTTAACCAAAACTCAAACTTTCAGTCCCGATTGGCCTGAATTAGACCTTATAGAGTTTAATATGGCCTAAACGAGGAGAAAATGCGATTTTAAGAGCCGAGAGTGGTATTGCATAGTGTTTGATGTACAAATATTATCTATTTAACTTATTTCGAATCTTAATTTTGAAGTTTGACAAATGTCAAACTTTCAACCCGTTGGACTAGGCCTTATAATAAGTTCCGAATAGAGTAAAACATAGGGAAAACTGGTTCTCAAGATTGGGAGTAGTATATAGTGTTTTATGTACAATTATATCCAATTACCTTGTTTATAGTATTAATGGGAAATTTGACCAAAAGTCAAACTTCCGACCCTTATTGGCCTGAATTAGGCTTAGAAGAGTCGAATAGGGGCCCAACATGGCGAGAAACGTGGCTCTTAAAAGCCAGGAGTAGTATTACAGAGTTTTCATATACAATTACTGCCATATAATCTTGTTTCTAGTCTTAATTAGAAAGTTTGACCAAAAATTAAACTTTCACCCTGATTGGCATGAACTAGGTATATATGAGTTAAAGAGGGCCCAATGGGGAGAAAATGTGGTTCTCAAGATCCAGGAATGATAATACATAGTTTTTATATTCAAATACAACCAACTAATCTTATTTTAGTCATAATTGACAAGTTTGACTAAGAGTCAAACTTTCAGCTTGATTGGCTGAACTAGGCTTTATAAAGAGCCGAATAGGCCTAAACGGGGAGAAAACAAAATTTTCAAGTTTCAAGAGTGATATTACACCATTCTATATACACAAAACCAACCGATTAACCTTGTTTCTTGTTGTACTTAGGAAGTTAACTAAAAGTCAAAATTTATCCCCGATTGGCCTAAACGGCCATATAGAGTTGAATAGGGCCTAAAGGGAAGAAAACATGGTTTTAAGAACAGAGAGTTATATATCATAATTTTAAGTATAAATACTACCATTAACCTTTTCTAGTCTAATCGGGAAGTTTGACAGAAATTCAAGCTTTCAGCCTTGATCGACCAGAACTAGGCAATGTAAGAGCCGAATAGGGAATAAACATTAGAAAAATATAGTATTCAAGAGGCTAGAGTAAGTATTGCAAAGTTTCTATGTACAATTACTGCTAATTAACCTTATTTCAAGTATTAATTAGAAAGTTTGACCAAAAGCCAAACTTTCGGCCTTAATTGGCCAGAGCTAAGCTTTTAAGTGCCGAGTAGGGCCCAAACAGGGAGAAAATGTGGTTCTTAAGAGCCAAGAGAAGTATTACATAGTTACTACGCATAATTACTATCAATTAACCTTGCTACTAGACTAATTAGGAAGTTTGACTAAAAAATCAAAGTTCATCCCTGATTGGCTTGAACTAGGCCATATAGGAGCTAACTATAGGGTTAGAATAGGAGAAAATCGTGATTTTCAAGAGCTAGGAGTTGTATTACATAGTTTTAATGAATAAATACTATCAAATAAAATTATTTCTAATTAAATTAAAAGGTTGATCAAAAGTTAAACTTTAAACAATGATGGCCTGAACTCAGCATTATAAGAGCCCAAATATGGCCTAAACGGGGAGAAAACGTGATTTTTCAATTGTCGAAAGTGGTTTTACATAGTTTTTATGTACAAATACTATAAATTAAACTTAGTATTACAAAGTTACTATGCACAATTACTTCTATTAACCTTGTTCCGGTTCAATCTAGAAGTTTGACTAAAACTCAAACTTTCAACCCCAATTAGCCTGAACTAGACCATATGAGAGTCGAATACGGAGCAAAATAGGGAGAATGTGGTTCTCAAGAGTCGAGAGTAGTTTTACATAGTTTTTATGTACAAATACTATCAGTTAAACTTATTTTAGTCTTAATTAGGAAGTTCACCCAAAGCCAAACTTTCAGCCCTTTGGCCTACACTAGGCCTTATTGGAGCCGAATAAGGAACAAACATGGAAAAATGTGGTTCTCAATAGTTGGGAGTTGTATTATATGAAAAACACCTAGAGGGGGGTGAATAGGTGTAATTGCTAATCTAATGATTTTTAAAAAACTAAGTATGATGAATGATGCAACGATCTCTCAAAACAAGACTAAGAGCCGAATGCCCCGTGAAGGGTTCTGAACTCCTTCCTCCTGATTCCCCTGAAATGGGTTAGAGGTGCGCAATGCACCTTATTGTATGAGATTTGATCGATCAAGGCAAAGTATGATGGATGAATGGTGAGATGCACAAAATATAACAAGTATCACAAGCTTGAAGTAATAGCACAAAAAGGAAACAAGATCACAAGCAAGTAATTGAAAGCAATAGAGTGTAAGAGAAATAAAAGCAAGAAATGGACACAAGGCAATCGCATACACAAGATGTTTGTTTCGAGGTTCGAGCCACCGCTCTACTCCCCGCCTCACCTCCGTGAAGGGTTTCCACTATCCACCGAGGACGCTTACAACGGTCTACCAAAGACCGAGCACCGAGCTCCACCACTTACAATAACTCCACCGAAGAGTTGTCTCCACAAGAACAAGAAGATCACAAGAATAAGAGTGATCAAACAAGATCACAAACTCTTTTACAACACTCTCATCTTTTACAACTTCACTATAGAGAATGAGTAAGGGATTTTGGCTCTTGAAGTGTAGTGAGAAAACCTCAGTTGTAGAGTGATATTAGCTATCAAACACACTGAAAAACTAGCTCAAAAAGAATTGGAAATGAAAGGCTTAAACAATTTTTCTTCTCTTTATGAAAATAATGAAAACTTGAGGATTTTCTTAGTGAATAACAAAGGCCTATTGTCCTCTATTTATAGGGAGAAGAATAGGTTAAAAACATTTTCTTTACAGCTAATATGACCTGAAAAAGTTCTCTAAAACCCAGAAAAGTCTACCAAAAAAATCAAAAAAGAAACAGATTTCAAAATGCACCAAAGAGGAAAGAGCCATTGGGACTTTGCAGGCCTGGCGGTCGACCGGGCCGGTCGACCGTCTGCCTTGTTGGCAAAGAGCCGGTTGGGCTCGATCGACCGCTGGGTCGACTGTCCTCTTAAACCAAAGCACAGTTTCCTAAGCCGGTCGACCGGGCGGTCGACCTAGAAAACCAGAGAGCAACTTGCTCTTTCCGGTCGACCCGGCGGTCGGCCGACAACATGCACAAGTGTGCATGTCCAGATACAAGGGCTGGTCGACCGGACGGTCGGCCAGTCTTGCCTGAAACTGGAAAACAGCAGATTTCTAACTGGAAAAATTTCGTAAAATAGTTTTGGTTTAAAGAAATCTAAGTAACATGCTAGGAGGAGTATAAATACATGATCTAAACATGATATTCAATTTTGTAAAACTTAGGGTCATGTAAATATATACTAAGGCATGAAACCAAGTTTGAATATGAAAACAAAATATAAGACTCAAATTTTGACAAAACCAATTTTTTTGTGTGTGTATCCTAGAGCCAATATCCAAGACTCAAACTTTAATTCTATTCTTACAATGATTCTAAAGACTTCAAGTGCTTCAAGAGGACTTTCACCATATGATCTTCAAGACTGATTCTTGAGCCCAAATTGAGTTGACTTGAGTCCAAAACACCTTCTTTAAGGGAAGAAAACATCTAGTGAGATAGAATCCTGAAACACACTTTAAACAATAAACAATATTAGTACAAATAACTAATATGTTTTGTAATCATCAAAACACACTAAAAACGGGTGATTGTAACCTTGGGCCAACAAATCTCCCCCTTTTTGATGATGACAAAACATATAAGTTATTTAAACAAAAAAGGAAGAAGAGCTTGGAAAGCTCCCCTCAAATAATGCTATATATAAAATATGAATATGAAAAAGCTACCAAAAGCATACATAAAGCATTAAAAATACAAACACAAGAATTTTGAAGAATTTTTGTCAAAAACTCAAATAATAAACAAACTTATACAAACTTATCTTGTCTTTTTCTCCCCCTTTTTGTCATACATCAAAAAGGGTTAAACAAAACAAACAAAAAATAATATTTTCAAGGATCCAAAATGCAAACATTTAACTCACCACAAATAAATGAAAATCTAGCATAATCTAATGGTTTAGTAAAAATATCGGCAAGTTGAAAATCAGTAGAAACATAATCTATATCAATATCACCTTTCTCATAATGGTCTCTAAGAAAGTGATACCTAATGTATGTGTTTGGTTTTACTATGTTGATTTGCATTCTTTGTCATGTGAATAGTACTAGTATTATCACAAAATATTTTAACATGATCAAAGTGTAAATCATAGTCGAGGAGAGTATGTTTCATCCATAGAACTTGTGCACGACAAGCTCCGGCTGCAACATACTCCGCCTCGGCGGTTGATAGGGCTACGGAGTTTTGCTTTTTGGAAGACCAAGATACAAGACAATTACCTAAGAATTGGCATGTTCCACTTGTGCCCTTCCTATCTACCCTACAACCTGCATAGTCGACATCCGAATAACTAGTCATTGAAAATTGACCGGTTTCGGATACCACAAACCCATTTCAATAGTGCCCTTAAGGTATCTAATTATGCGTTTAACCGCAACTATGTGAGACTCTTTAGGACAAGATTGAAAACGTGCACAAAGACAAACAGAAAACATAATATCCGGCCTACTAGCCGTTAAATAAAGCAAGCTACCTATCATGCTACGATATATTTAATGTCTACACTTACCTTGTTCATCCTTATCAAGCTTCGTGGTTGTTGCCATGGGAGTTTGGCTCACTTTAGATCCTTCAAGCCCGAACCTCTTGATGAGTTCCTTTGTGTACTTGGCTTGATTGATGAAGATCCCATCCTTCGTTGCTTGATTTGGAGTCCAAGGAAGTAGTTGAGTTCCCCCATCATAGACATTTCGAACTCGTTCATGCATGACTCAAAAGCTTGGCAAAGAGATTCATTAGTAGATCAAAAAATAATGTCATCAACATAAATTTGTACAATGAGTATATCCTTATCTACATGTTTAGTAAACAATGTTGTGTCAATTTTACCTTTCTTAAAAACCATTAGAAATCAAAAACGAAGAAAGTCTTTCATACCAAGCCCTAGGGGCTTGTTTCAAACCATAAAGAGCCTTATCTAATTTAAACACAAAATCCGGATGTATAGGATCAACAAACCCGGGGGTTGTTTAACATACACCTCCTCTTCAATAAAACCATTTAGAAAAGCACTTTTAACATGCATTTGAAATAATTTGAAATCTTTATATGAGGCAAAAGCTAGTGTCATCCGTATGGGCTTCAAGCCGTACTACGGGTGCAAAGGTCTTCAAAATCGATTCCCTCGATTTGAGTGTAACCTTGAGCAACTAACCTAGCTTTGTTTCTAACTACATTACCCGATTCATCCAACTTGTTCTTAAAGATCCACTTAGTACCAATCGTTGGTCTATCGTGGGGCCTAGGAATAAGGTGCCAAACTTGGTTGCGCTCAAATTGATTGAGCTCCTCTTACATAGCAAGCAACCAATATGAATCGGCCTCGGCTTCGAGGACATTTTTGGGTTCACATGTGAAATAAATGCATAATTACCACAAAAATCTTGAAATTTAGAGCGAGTGGTTACCCTTTTGATACTTCACCTATGACGAGGTCCTTGGGATGATGTGGATTGAATCTCCAATCCTTTGGTAGTGGTTGAGTAGGCTCCACCTATTTGTTTGATTTTCATTTCCTTGGGCCTCTTCCACCTTAGCTTCACTTCCTTCATCATCCTTTGGCTTGTCTCCCATAGTAGAAGCATCCTCCAAGTTCACTTTCTCCAAACCTTCATCCAATGCGTCATTTCTACAACATTCTTAACAAACAAGTTAGATTCTTCAAACTTAACATGTATAGATTCCTCAATAGTCAAAGATGACCTATTGAAGACTCTATAAGCCTTACTAGTATTAGAATAACCCACAAAAATAGCCTCATAAGATCTAGCATCAAATTTTCCTAAGTTATCTTTTGTATTTAAAACAAAACATTTACATCCCAAAACCTTGAAATAAGAAACATTTGTTTTTCTAGAAAAGTACATTTCAAAAGAAGTTTTAGATGTAGTTTTACACAACAAAACACGATTTGCTATATAGCATGATGTATTAACGGCCTCGGCCCACAAATAATGTGGTAGACCGTATTCACTAAGCATTGTCCTAGCCATCTCTTGCAAAGTTCTATTTTTACGTTCAACTACTCCATTTTGTTGTGGAGTTCTAGGACAAGAAAGTTCATGCTTTATTCCATGTTCTTCACAAAAAGTGGTAAAGGTAGGTTAATGAACTCACCTCCTCTATCACTTCTTATATCTTACTATTGAAGTATCTTTCCTTTTCAACTCTTTTCTTAAAGGCTTGAAAATGTGAAAAGGCTTGATTTTTATGTTCAAGAAAGAAAACCCAAGTAAAACGCGAAAAATCATCTACCAAAACAAATGCAAATCTATTCCCACTTAGACTTTTGGTTTGTGTTGGTCCAAATAAATCCATGTGGATTAACTCCAAAGGACGTGATGTCATGATATCCTTAATTGATTTGAAAGAGGACTTAGTTTGTTTCCCAAATTGACATGCGTCACAAACTCGGTCCTTTTCAAAATTCAAACAAGGAATACCTTTCACCATTTCCTTTGTGTTAAGCCTAGATATATGGTCAAATGAAATGTAGCCTAATCTTCTATGCACAACCAAGAGTCATCATCGAGGGCTTTTAAACATGTAATATTACAAGACATAATTAACATATCAATCATATAAACATTACTTTCACGAAAACCGGAAAACACACAAACATTAGAAATTCTATCAATTACTTTGCAAGCTATATTATCAAAAACTACATCAAAACCTTTATCACAAAGTTGACTAACACTCAAGAGATTATGCTTGAGGCCGTCAACTAAAATTACATTCTCAATTAAAGGGGATGTGCCAAGTTTTACATTACCGATACCGATGATTTTACCCTTGGCGTCATCTCCGAAGGTGACGATGTTCATGGTATCTTGATAGGGTTGCAAAATTGTTGATGTCCCAAGTCATGTGCCTTGAGCAACCACTATCAAGATACCACAATCCTCTACGTCGTTGGGCTTTGGAAGGTACCTACATCATTTAACATATTCATTGATTTTGGTACCCAAATTTTCTTGGGTTCTTGAAAGTTAGTGTTTCGAACCCAAATATTATGACGAGATGCATTTAGCCTATCATAGCAAAAAATGGCTAAGTGCCCTTTCCGCCCACAATGTGAACATGAGAACACTCTACCATATATGAATGCATGATGTGTGTGTGAAGTGTGAGCATGCTTTGGGGGTTTGCCACGATGTAAAGGTTGTGTGGTATGTACATGAGCATGAGTATGGTGAACATTTTTCTTAGGGGCTTTGTTTCTTAGGAAACATAGCCTCTATCTTCTTTTTATTAAACTCACAATTCTTCAAAATAATTCCTAATGAGTCTATTCTTTCCTTAAGCATGATAATCTCATTAGAATCAACTAGTGGGGACTTGCCTTTACAAGAAATTTTATACTTGTCAAATCATTTTGAGTAGTAGCTAAAGTAGAAAGCAAATCATCATTTTCTTTAGAAAGTGTTAATACTTGAAGATTAAGAGATTCATTTTCCTTTTTAATTTTTAAATACTTTTCTTTAAAAAGTCATAGTTATGAGACAATTCTACAAAAGCTTCCCCTAGTTCATCCATGGAAAGATCTTCATCAAGAGAAGTGGAAGGGGTTACCTTGCTTGTGCTTTCATTAGCCATGAAGCACATATTGGCGGTGTCGATTTCCTCCTCGGATTCGCTCTCGGAATCCCATGTTGCCTTCATAGCTTTCTTCTTGCAGGGCTTCTTGGATGTGGAGGGCTTCACTTTATCCGGACACTCCGCTACAATGTGTCCCGGTCTTTGGCAATTGAAGCAAACGATCTTTCTTTCTTCTTTGCCTCCTTGCCATCTCCTTCTTCCTTGGAATTTAGCCTTATTATACATCCTCCGGACGTTCTTCACAAGAAGTGAGAGCTCTTCGTCATCTTCTTCTTCATCGTCTTCGTCGGAGTGAGTGGTTTGACTTTTGAAGGCTATAGTCTTCTTTTTGGAAGGAGCCATATCCTCCCTTGCTTTCCTCTCCATCTCATGGGTTTTGAGATTCCTAATGAGACCAATTAGCTCCATCTCCGCCTTGTTGTTGAGTTCCTTCAAGGTTGTTGCTTTTACTTAGTTACTACGCATAATTACTATCAATTAACCTTGCTATTAGTCTTAATTAGGAAGTTTGACTAAAAAATCAAAGTTTCATCCCTGATTGGCTGGAACTAGGCCATATAGGAGCTAATAGGGCTAGAATAGGGAGAAATCGTGATTTTCAAGAGCCAGGAGTTGTATTACATAGTTTTTATGTATAAATACTATCAAGTAAACTTATTTCTAATCTTAATTTAAAAGGTTGATCAAAAGTTAAACTTTCAACACTGATTGGCCTGAACTCAACCTTATAAGAGCCAAATATGGCCTAAACGGGGAGAAAACGTGATTTTCAATTGTCGAAAGTGGTATTACATAGTTTTTATATACAAATAGTATAAATTAAACTTAGTATTACAAAGTTACTATGCACAATTACTTCTAATTAACCTTGTTTCGGGTTTCAATCTAGAAGTTCGACTAAAACTCAAACTTTCAACCCCAATTAGCTTGAACTAGACCATATGAGAGTCGAATAAGGAGCAAATATATGGAGAATGTGGTTCTCAAGAGTCGAGAGTAGTTTTACATAGTTTTTATATACAAATACTATCAGTTGAACTTATTTCAAGTCTTAATTGGGAAGTTTCATCCAAAGCCAAACTTTCAGCCCTTTTGGCCTACACTAGGTCTTATTGGAGCCGAATAAGGAACAAACATGGGAAAAATGTGGTTCTCAAGAGTTGGGAGTTGTATTATATAGATTCTATGTACAATTACCTCCAACTAACTTTGTTTCAAGTGTTAATGGGGAAGTTTGGTAAAAGTTAAAATTTCAGCACTGATTGGCCTGAATTAGACCTTATAAGAGTTGAGTAGGGCAAAACGGGGAGGAAAACATAGTGTTTAAGAGCCGAGATTAGTATTACATAGTTTATATAAATAATTACTACAAATTATCTCGTTTTTTGTCTTAATTGGAAAGTTTGGCCAAAAGTCAAACGTTCATTCCCGATTGGCCTGAACTAGGCCATATAAGAGCCAAATAGGGCCCAAATGAGAGAAAATGTGGTTTTTAAGAGCCGAGAGTGGTATTATACACCGATGCTACCAGTTAACCTTATTTCTAGCCTTAATTAGGGAGTTTGACCAAAAGTCAAACTCTCAGCCCCGATTGGTTTGAATTACGCCTTATAAGAGCCAAATAGGGCCTAAAAGGGGGAAAACGTGGTTTTGAAGAGCTGTGAGTGGTACTATATAGTTTCTATCTATAAATGCTACTAATTAACCTTGTTTTTAGTTTTAATTAGAAAGTTTGACTAAAACTCAAACTTTCAGTCCCGATTGGCCTTAATTAGGCCTTATAAGAGTTTAATATTGCCTAAACGGGGAGAAAACGCGCTTTTTAAGAGCCGAGAGTCGTATTGCATAGTTTTGATGTACAAATATTATCTATTAAACCTATTTCGAATCTTAATTTTGAAGTTTGACCAAATGCCAAACTTTCAACCCGATCGGACTAGGCCTTATAATAAGTTCCAAATAGGGGAAAACATAGGGAAAACATGGTTCTCAAGATATGGGAGTAGTATTATACTGTTTATGTACAATCATATCCAATTAACCTTGTTTATAGTATTAATTGGGAAATTTGACCAAAAGTCAAACTTCCGACCCTTATTGGCCAGAATTAGGCTTAAAAGAGTCGAATAGGGGCCCAAACATGGCGAAAACGTGGCTCTTAAGAGCCAGGAGTAGTATTACAGAATTTTCATATACAATTACTGCAATCTAATCTTGTTTCTAGTCTTAATTAGAAAGTTTGACTAAAAGTCAAACTTTCACCCTGAATCGCCTGAACTAGGATATATATGAGCTGAAGAGGGCCCAATGGGGAGAAAATGTAGTTCTCAAGATCCAGGAATGATAATACACAGTTTTTATATTCAAATATAACCAACTAATCTTATTTCTAGTTATAATTGACAAGTTTGACTAAGAGTTAAACTTTCAGCTTTGATTGGCCTGAACTAGGCTTTATAAAGAGCCGAATATGCCTAAACTGGGAGAAAACAAAATTTTCAAGTGTCAAGAGTGGTATTACACCATTCTATATACAAAACCTACCGATTAACCTTATTTCTTGTTGTACTTAGGAAGTTTAACTAAAGTCAAAATTTTATCCCCGATTGGCCTAAACGGCCATATAAGAGTTGAATAGGGCCTTAAGGGGAAGAAAACATGGTTCTTAAGATCAGAGAGTTATATAACATAATTTTAAGTATAAATACTACCAATTAACCTTTTTCTAGTATTAATCGGGAAGTTTGACAGAAATTCAAGCTTTCAACCTTGATCGACCTGAACTAGGCCATGTAAGAGCCGAATAGGGAATAAACATTAGAAAAATGTAGTATTCAAGAGACGAGAGTAGTATTGCAAAGTTTCTATGAACAATTACTGCTAATTAACCTTATTTCAAGTATTAATTAGAAAGTTTAAATAAAAGCCAAACTTTCGGCCTTAATTGGCCAGAGCTAAGCTTTATAAGTGCCGAGTAGGGCCCAAACAGGGAGAAAACGTGGTTCTTAAGAGCCAAGAGAAGTATTACATACTTACTACGCATAATTACTATCAATTAACCTTGCTACTAGTCTTAACTAGGAAGTTTGACTAAAAAATCAAAGTTTCATCCCTGATTGGCTTGAACTAGGCCATATAGGAGCTAAATAGGGCTAGAATAGGGAGAAATCGTGATTTTCAAGAGCCAGGAGTTGTATTACATAGTTTTTATGTATAAATACTATCAAGTAAACTTATTTCTAATCTTAATTGAAAAGGTTGATTAAAAGTTAAACTTTGAACACTGATTGGCCTGAACTCAGCCTTATAAGAGCCAAATATGGCCTAATCGGGGAGAAAACGTGATTTTCAATTGTCGAAAGTGGTATTACATAGTTTTTATGTACAAATACTATAAATTAAACTTAGTATTACAATGTTACTATACACAATTACTTCAAATTAACCTTGCTTCGGGTTTCAATCTAGAAGTTTGACTAAAACTCAAACTTTCAACCCCAATTAACCTGAACTAGACCAAATGAGAGTCGAATAAGGAGCAAATATAGGGATAATGTGGTTCTCAAGAGTTGAGAGTAGTTTACATAGTTATATAAACAATTACTACAAATTATCTCGTTTTTTTCTTAATCTGAAAGTTTGGTCAAAAGTCAAACGTTCATTTCCGATTGGCCTGACTAGGCCATATAAGAGCCAAATAGGGCCCAAATGAGAGAAAATATGATTTTTAATAGCCGAGAGTGGTATTATATTATTTCTATATACCGATGCTACCAGTAACCTTATTTCGAGCCTTAATTGGGGAGTTTGACCAAAAGTCAAACTCTCAGCCCCGATTGGTTTTAATTACGCCTTATAAGAGCCAAATAGGGCCTAAAAGGGGGGAAAACGTGGTTTTGAAGAGCTGTGAGTGGATTATATAGTTTCTATCTATAAATGCTACTAATTAACCTTGTTTTAGTTTTAATTAGAAAGTTTGACCAAAAATCAAACTTTCAGTCCCTATTGGCCTGCCTGAATTAGGCCTTATAAGAGTTTAATATGGCCTAAACGGGAGAAAACGCGATTTTTAAGAGCCGAGAGTGGTATTGCATAGTTTTGATGTACAAACATTATCTATTAAACTTATTTCGAATCTTAATTTTAAAGTTTGACCAAATGCCAAACTTTCAAACCCTATTGGACTAGGCCTTATAATAAGTTCCGAATAGGGGAAAGCATAGGGAAAACATGGTTCTCAATATCTGGGAGTAGTATTATATTGTTTCTATGTATAATCATATCCAATTAACCTTATTTATAGTATTAATTGGGAAATTTGACCAAAAGTCAAACTTTCGACCCTTATTGGCCTGAATTAGGCTTAGAAGAGTCGAATAGGGGCCCAAACATGGCGAGAACGTGGCTCTTAAGAGCCAGGAGTACATATTACAGAGTTTTCATATACAATTACTGCCATCTAATCTTGTTTCTAGTCTTAATTAGAAAGTTTGACCAAAAGTCAAACTTTCACCCTGATTGGCCTGAACTAGGATATATATGAGTTGAAGAGGGCCCAATGGGGAGAAAATATGGTTCTCAAGAGCCAGGAATGATAATACATAATTTTTATATTCAAATACAACCAATTAATCCATTTCTAGTCATAATTGACAAGTTTGACTAAGAGTCAAACTTTCAGCTTTGATTGGCCTGAACTAGGCTTTATAAAGAGCCGAATAGGCCTAAACGGGAGAAAACAAAAATTTCTAGTGTCAAGAGTGGTATTACACCATTCTATATACAAAACCTACCGATTAGCCTTGTTTCTTGTTGTACTTAGGAAGTTTAATTAGAAGTCAAAATTTTATCCCCGATTGGCCTAAACAGCCATATAAGAGTTGAATAGGGTCTAAAGGGGAAGAAAATATGGTTCTTAAGATCAGAGAGTTATATAACATAATTTTTAAGTATAAATACTACCAATTAACCTTTTTCTAGTCTTAATCGGGAAGTTTGACAGAAATTCAAGCTTTCAGCCTTGATCGACCTGAACTAGGCCATGTAAGAGCCGAATAGGGAATAAACATTAGAAAAATGTAGTATTCAAGAGACGAGAGTAGTATTGCAAAGTTTCTATGTACAATTACTGCTAATTAACCTTATTTCAAGTATTAATTAGAAAGTTTGACCAAAAGCCAAACTTTTGGCCGTAATTGGCCAGAGCTAAGCTTTTTAAGTGCCGAGTAGGGCCCTAACAGGAGAAAACGTGGTTCTTAAGATCCAAGAGAAGTATTACATAGTTACTACGCATAATTACTATCAATTAACCTTGCTACTAGTCTTAATTAGGAAGTTTGACTAAAAAATCAAAGTTTCATCCCTGATTGGCTTGAACTAGGCCATATAAGAGCTAAATAGGGCTAGAATAGGGAGAAATCGTGATTTTCAAGAGCCAGGAGTTGTATTACATAGTTTTTATGTATAAATACTATCAAGTAAACTTATTTCTAATCTTAATTGAAAAGGTTGATCAAAAGTTAAACTTTCAACACTGATTGGCCTGAACTCAGCCTTATAAGAGCCAAATATGGCCTAAACGGGAGAAAACGTGATTTTCAATTGTCGAAAGTGGTATTACATAGTTTTTATGTACAAATACTATAAATTAAACTTAGTATTACAATGTTACTATGCACAATTACTTCAAATTAACCTTGTTTCGGTTTTCAATCTAGAAGTTTGACTAAAACTCAAACTTTCAACCCCAATTAGCCTGAACTAGACCATATGAGAGTCGAATAAGGAGCAAATATAGGGAGAATGTGGTTCTCAAGAGTTGAGAGTAGTTTTACATAGTTTTTATGTACAAATACTATCAGTTAAACTTATTTCAAGTCTTAATTAGGAAGTTTCACCCAAAGCCAAACTTTCAGCCCTTTTGGCCTACACTAGGTCTTATTGGAGCCGAATAAGGAACAAACATGGGCAAAATGTGGTTCTCAAGAGTTGGGAGTTGTATTATATAGATTCTATGTACAATTACCTCCAACTAACTTTGTTTCAAGTGTTAATGGGGAAGTTTGGTAAAAGTTAAATTTTCAGCACTGGTTGGCCTGAACTAGACTTATAAGAGTTGAGTAGGGCAAAACGGGGAGGAAAACATAGTGTTCAAGAGCCGAGATTAGTATTACATAGTTTATATAAACAATTACTACAAATTATCTCGTTTTTTGTCTTAATTGGAAAGTTTGGCCAAAAGTCAAACGTTCATTTCCGATTGGCCTGAACTAGGCCATATAAGAGCCAAATAGGGCCCAAATGAGAGAAAATATGATTTTTAAGAGCCGAGAGTGGTATTATATTATTTCTATACACCGATGCTACCAGTTAACCTTATTTCTAGACTTTATTGGGGAGTTTGACCAAAAGTCAAACTCTCAGCCCGGATTGGTTTGAATTACGCCTTATAAGAGCCAAATAGGGCCTAAAAGGGGGGAAACGTGGTTTTGAAGAGCTGTGAGTGGTACTATATAGTTTCTATCTATAAATGCTACTAATTAACCTTGTTTTTAGTTTTAATTAGAAAGTTTGACAAAACTCAAATTTTCAGTCCCGATTGGCCTGCCTGAATTAGGCCTTATAAGAGTTTAATATGGCCTAAACGGGGAGAAAACGCGATTTTTAAGAGCGGAGAGTGGTATTGCATAGTTTTGATGTACAAAATTATCTATTAAACTTATTTCGAATCTTAATTTTGAAGTTTGACCAAATGCCAAACTTTCAAATCCTATTGGACTAGGCCTTATAATAAGTTCCGAATAGGGGAAAACATAGGGAAAACATGGTTCTCAATATCTGGGAGTAGTATTATATTGTTTCTATGTACAATCATATCCAATTAACCTTGTTTATAGTATTAATTGGGAAATTTGACCAAAAGTCAAACTTTCGACCCTTATTGGCCTAATGGCTTAGAAGAGTCGAATAGGGGCCCAAACATGGCGAGAACGTGGCTCTTAAGAGCCAGGAGTAGTATTACAGAGTTTTCATATACAATTACTGCCATCTAATCTTTTCTAGTCTTAATTAGAAAGTTTGACCAAAAGTCAAACTTTCACCCTGATTGGCCTGAACTACGATATATATGAGTTGAAGAGGGCCCAATGGGGAGAAAATGTGGTTCTCAAGAGCCAGGAATGATAATACATAGTTTTTATATTCAAATACAACCAATTAATCTTATTTCTAGTCATAATTGACAAGTTTGACTAAGAGTCAAACTTTCAGCTTTCATTGGCCTGAACTAGGCTTTATAAAGAGCCGAATAGGCCTAAACGGGGAGAAAACAAAATTTTCAAGTGTCAAGAGTGGTATTACACCATTCTATATACAAAACCTACCGATTAACCTTGTTTCTTGTTGTACTTAGGAAGTTTAACTAAAAGTCAAAATTTTATCCCGATTGGCCTAAACGGCCATATAATAATTGAATAGGGCCTAAAGGGGAAGAAAACATGGTTCTTAAGATCAAAGAGTTATATAACATAATTTTTAAGTATAAATACTACCAATTAACCTTTTTCTAGTCTTAATCGGGAAGTTTGACAGAAATTCAAGCTTTCAGCCTTAATCGACCTGAACTAGGCCATGTAAGAGCCGAATAGGGAATAAACATTAGAAAAATGAGTATTCAAGAGATGAGAGTAGTATTGCAAAGTTTCTATGTAAAATTACTGCTAATTAACCTTATTTCAAGTATTAATTAGAAAGTTTGACCAAAAGCCAAACTTTCGGCCTTAATTGGCCAGAGCTAAGCTTTATAAGTGCCGAGTAGGGCCCAAACAGGGAGAAAACGTGGTTCTTAAGAGCCAAGAGAAGTATTACATAGTTACTACGCATAATTACTATCAATTAACCTTGCTACTAGTCTTAATTAGGAAGTTTGACTAAAAAATCAAAGTTTCATCCCTGATTGGCTTGAACTAGGCCATATAGGAGCTAAATAGGGCTAGAATAGGGAGAAATCGTGATTTTCAAGAGCCAGGAGTTGTATTACATAGTTTTTATGTATAAATACTATCAAGTAAACTTATTTCTAATCTTAATTGAAAAGGTTTATCAAAAGTTAAACTTTCAACACTGATTGGCCTGAACTCAGCCTTATAAGAGCCAAATATGGCCTAAACGGGGAGAAAACGTGATTTTCAATTGTCGAAAGTGGTATTACATAGTTTTTATGTACAAATACTATAAATTAAACTTAGTATTACAAAGTTACTATGCACAATTACTTCTAATTAACCTTGTTTCGGGTTTCAATCTAGAAGTTTGACTAAAACTCAAACTTTCAACCCCAATTAGCCTGAACTAGACCATATGAGAGTCGAATAAGGAGCAAATATAGGGAGAATGTGGTTCTCAAGAGTCGAGAGTAGTTTTACATAGTTTTTATGTACAAATACTATCAGTTAAACTTATTTCAAGTCTTAATTGGGAAGTTTCACCCAAAGCCAAACTTTCAGCCCTTTTGGCCTACACTAGGTCTTATTGGAGCCGAATAAGGAACAAACATGGAAAAAATGTTGTTCTAAGAGTTGGGAGTTGTATTATATAGATTCTATGTACAATTACCTCCAACTAACTTTGTTTCAAGTGTTAATGGAGAAGTTTGGTAAAAGTTAAATTTTAGCACAGATTGGCCTGAATTAGACCTTATAAGAGGTTAGTAGGGAAAAACGGGGAGGAAAACATAGTGTTCAAGAGCCGAGATTAGTATTACATAGTTTATATAAACAATTACTACAAATTATCTCGTTTTTTGTCTTAATTCGAAAGTTGGCCAAAAGTCAAACTTTCATTCCCGATTGGCCGAACTAGGCCATATAAGAGCCAAATAGGGCCCAAATAAGAGAAAATGTGGTTTTTAAGAACCGAGAGTGGTATTATATTATTTCTATACACCGATGCGACCAGTTAACCTTATTTCTAGCCTTAATTGGGGTGTTTGACCAAAAGTCAAACTCTCAGCCCGATTGGTTTGAATTACGCCTTATAAGAGCCAAATAGGGCCTAAAGGGGGGGGAACGTGGTTTTGAAGAGCTGTGAGTGGTACTATATAGTTTCTATCTATAAATGCTACTAATTAACCTTGTTTTTAGTTTTAATTAGAAAGTTTGACCAAAACTCAAACTTTCAGTCCCGATTGGCCTGAATTAGGCCTTATAAGAGTTTAATATGGCCTAAACAGGGAGAAAACTCGATTTTTAAGAGCCGAGAGTGGTATTGCATAGTTTTGATGTACAAATATTATCTATTAAACTTATTTCGAATCTTAATTTTGAAGTTTGACCAAATGCCAAACTTTCAACCCCGATTGGACTAGGCCTTATAATAAGTTCCGAATAGGGGAAAACATAGGGAAAATATGGTTCTCAAGATCTGGGAGTAGTATTATATTGTTTCTATGTACAATCATATCCAATTAACCTTGTTTATAGTATTAATTGGGAAATTTGACCAAAATTAAAACTTTCGACACTTATTGGCCTAAATTAGGCTTAGAAGAGTCGAATAGGGGCCCAAACATGGCAAGAACGTGGCTCCTAAGAGCCAGGAGTAGTATTACAGAGTTTTCATATACAATTACTGCCATCTAATCTTGTTTCTAGTCTTAATCAGAAAGTTTGACCAAAAGTCAAACTTTCACCATGATTGGTCTGAACTAGGATATATGAGTTGAAGAGGGCCCAATGGGGAGGAAATGTGATTCTCAAGATCCAGGAATGATAATACATAGTTTTTATATTCAAATACATCTAATTAATCTAATTTCTAGTCATAATTGACAAGTTTGACTAAGAGACAAACTTTCAGCTTTGATTGGCCTGAACTAGGCTTTATAAAGAGCCAATAGGCCTAAACGGGGAGAAAACAAAATTTTCAAGTGTCAAGAGTGGTATTACACCATTCTATATACAAAACCTACCGATTAGACTTGTTTCTTGTTGTACTTAGGAAGTTTAACTAAAAGTCAAAATTTTATCCCCGATTGGCCTAAACGGCCAAATAAGAGTTGAATAGGGTCTAAAGGGGAAGAAAAAATGGTTCTTAAGATCAGAGAGTTATATAACATAATTTCTAAGTATAAATACTACCAATTAACCTTTTTCTACTCTTAATCGAGAAGTTTGACAGAAATTCAAGCTTTCAGCCTTGATCGACCTGAACTAGGCCATGTAAGAGCCGAATAGGGAATAAACATTAGAAAAATGTAGTATTCAAGAGACGAGAGTAGTATTGCAAAGTTTCTATGTACAATTACTGCTAATTAACCTTATTTCAAGTATTAATTAGAAAGTTTGACCAAAAGCCAAACTTTCGGCCTTAATTGGCCAGAGCTAAGCTTTAAAAGTGCCGAGTAGGGCCCAAACAGGGAGAAAACGTGGTTCTTAAGAGCCAAGAGAAGTATTACATAGTTACTACGCATAATTACTATCAATTAACCTTGCTACTAGTCTTAATTAGGAATTTGACTAAAAATTCAAAGTTTCATCCCTGATTGGCTTGAACTAGGCCATATAGGAGCTAAATAGGGCTAGAATAGAGAGAAATCGTGATTTTCAAGAGCCACGAGTTGTATTACATAGTTTTTATGTATAAATACTATCAAGTAAACTTATTTCTAATCTTAATTGAAAAGGTTGATCAAAAGTTAAACTTTCAACACCGATTGGCCTGAACTCAGCCTTATAAGAGCCAAATATGGCCTAAACGGGGAGAAAACGTGATTTTCAATTTTTGAAAGTGGTATTACATAGTTTTTATGTACAAATACTATAAATTAAACTTAGTATTACAATGTTACTATGCACAATTACTTCTAATTAACCTTGTTTCGGGTTTCAATTTAGAAGTTTGACTAAAACTCAAACTTTCAACCCCAATTAGCCTGAACTAGACCATATAAGAGTCGAATAAGGAGCAAATATAGGGAGAATGTGGTTCTCAAGTGTCGAGAGTAGTTTTACATAGTTTTTATGTATAAATACTATCAGTTAAACTTATTTCATGTCTTAATTGGGAAGTTTCACCCAAAGCCAAACTTTCAGCCCTTTTGGCCTACACTAGGTCTTATTGGAGCCGAATAAGGAACAAACATGGGAAAAATATGGTTCTCAAGAGTTGGGAGTTGTATTATTTAGATTCTATGTACAATTACCTCCAACTAACTTTGTTTCAAGTGTTAATGGGGAAGTTTGGTAAAAGTTAAATTTTCAGCACTGATTGGCCTGAACCAGACCATATAAGAGTTGAGTAGGGCAAAACGGGGACGAAAACATAGTGTTCAAGAGCCGAGATTAGTATTACATAGTTTATATAAACAATTACTACAAATTATCTCGTTTTTTTTCTTAATTGGAAAGTTTGGCCAAAAGTCAAATGTTCATCCGATTGGCCTGAACTAGGGCATATAAGAGCCAAATAGGGTCCAAATGAGAGAAAATATGATTTTTAAGAGCCGAGAGTGGTATTATATTATTTCTAACACCGATGCTACCAGTTAACCTTATTTCTAGCCTTAATTGGAGAGTTTGACCAAAAGTCAAACTCTCAGCCCCGATTGGTTTGAATTACGCCTTATAAGAGCCAAATAGGGCCAAAATGGGGGGAAAACGTGGTTTTGAAGAGCTGTGAGTGGTACTATATAGTTTTTATCTATAAATGCTACTAATTAACCTTGTTTTTAGTTTTAATTAGAAAGTTTGACCAAAACTCAAACTTTCAGTCCCGATTGGCCTGCCTGAATTAGGCCTTATAAGAGTTTAATATGGCCTAAACGGGGAGAAAACGCGATTTTTAAGAGCCGAGAGTGGTATTGCATAGTTTTGATATACAAATATTATCTATTAAACTTATTTCGAATCTTAATTTTGAAGTTTGATCAAATCCCAAACTTTCAATCCCATTGGACTAGGCCTTATAAATAAGTTCCGAATAGGGGAAAAGATAGGGAAAACATGGTTCTCAAGATCTGGGAGTAGTATTATATTGTTTATATGTACAATCATATCCAATTAACCTTGTTTATAGTATTAATTTGGAAATTTGACCAAAGTCAAACTTTCGACCCTTATTGGCCTGAATTAGGCTTAGAAGAGTCGAATAGGGGCCCAAACATGGCGAGAACGTGGCTCTTAAGAGAGCCAGGAGTAGTATTATAGAGTTTTCATATACAATTACTGCCATCTAATCTTGTTTCTAGTCTTAATTAGAAAGTTTGACCAAAAGTCAAACTTTCACCCTGATTGGCCTGAATTAGGATATATATGAGTTGAAGAGGGCCCAATGGGGAGAAAATGTGGTTCTCAAGAGCCAGGAATGATAATACATAGTTTTTATATTCAAATACAACCAATTAATCTTATTTCTAGTCATAATGACAAGTTTGACTTAGAGTCAAACTTTCAGCTTTGATTGGCCTGAACTAGGCTCTATAAAGAGTCGAATAGGCCTAAACGGGGAGAAAACAAAATTTTCAAGTGCCAAGAGTGGTATTACACCATTCTATATACAAAACCTACCGATTAGCCTTGTTTCTTGTTGTACATAGGAAGTTTAACTAAAAGTCAAAATTTTATCCCCGATTGGCCTAAACGGCCATATAAGAGTTGAAAAGGGCCTAAAGGGGAAGAAAACATGGTTCTTAAGATCAGAGAGTTATATAACATAATTTTTAAGTATAAATACTACCAATTAACCTTTTTCTAGTCTTAATCGGGAAGTTTGACAGAAATTCAAGCTTTCAGCATTGATCGACCTGAACTAGGCCATGTAAGAGCCGAATAGGGAATAAACATTAGAAAAATGTAGTATTCAAGAGACGAGAGTAGTATTTCAAAGTTTCTATGTACAATTACTGCAAATTAACCTTATTTCAAGTATTAATTAGAAAGTTTGACCAAAAGCCAAACTTTCGGCCTTAATTGGCCAGAGCTAAGTTATATAAGTGCGAGTAGGGCCTAAACAGGGAGGAAACGTGGTTCTTAAGAGCCAAGAGAAGTATTACATAGTTACTACGCATAATTACTATCAATTACCTTGCTACTAGTCTTAATTAGGAAGTTTGACTAAAAAAATCAAAGTTTCATCCCTGATTGGCTTGAACTAGGCCATATAGGAGCTAAATAGGGCTAGAATAGGGAGAAATCGTGATTTTCAAGAGCCAAGAGTTGTATTACATAGTTTTTATGTATAAATACTATCAAGTAAACTTATTTCTAATCTTAATTGAAAAGGTTGATCAAAAGTTAAACTTTCAACACTGATTGGCCTGAACTCAGCCTTATAAGAGCCAAATATGGCCTAAACGGGGAGAAAACGTGATTTTCAATTGTCGAAGTGGTATTACATAGTTTTTATATACAAATACTATAAATTAAACTTAGTATTACAATGTTACTATGCACAATTACTTCTAATTAACCTTGTTTCGGGTTTCAATCTAGAAGTTTGACTAAAACTCAAACTTTCAACCCCAATTCGCCTAAACTAGACCATATGAGAGTCATATAAGGAGCAAATATAGGGAGAATGTGGTTCTCAAGAGTCGAGAGTAGTTTTACATAGTTTTTATGTACAAATACTATCAGTTAAACTTATTTCAAGTCTAAATTGGGAAGTTTCACCAAAGCCAAACTTTCAGCCCTTTGGCCTACATTAGGTCTTATTGGAGCCGAATAAGGAACAAACATGGGAAAAATGTGGTTCTCAAGAGTTGGGAGTTGTATTATATAGATTCTATGTACAATTACCTCCAACTAACTTTGTTTCAAGTGTTAATGGGGAAGTTTGGTAAAACTTAAATTTTCAGCACTGATTGGCCTGAAGTAGACCTTATAAGAGTTGAGTAGGGCAAAACGGGGAGGAAAACATAGTGTTCAAGAGCCGAGATTAGCATTACATAGTTTATATAAACAATTACTACAAATTATCTCGTTTTTTGTCTTAATTGAAAAGTTTGGCTGAAAGTCAAACGTTCATTTCCCGATTGGCCTGAACTAGGCCATATAAGAGCCAAATAGGGCCCAAATGAGAGAAAATATGTATTTTTAAGAGCCGAGAGTGGTATTATATTTTTTCTATACACCGATGCTACCAGTTAACCTTATTTCCAGCCTTAATTGGGGAGTTTGACCAAAATCAAACCTTCAGCCCCGATTGGTTTGAATTACGCCTTATAAGAGCTAAATAGGGCCTAAAAGGGGGGAAAACGTGATTTTGAAGAACTGTGAGTGGTACTATATAGTTTCTATCTATAAATGCTACTAATTAACCTTGTTTTTAGTTTTAATTAGAAAGTTTGACCAAAGCTCAAACTTTCAGTCCCGATTGGCCTGCCTGAATTAGGCCTTATAAGAGTTTAATATGGCCTAAACGGGGAGAAAACGCGATTTATAAGAGCCGAGGTGGTATTGCATAGTTTTGATGTACAAATATTATCTATTAAACTTATTTCGAATCTTATTTTGAAGTTTGACCAAAGGCCAAACTTTCAACCCCGATTGGACTATATGCCTTATAATAAGTTCCGAATAGGGGAAAACATAGGAAAAACATGGTTCTCAAGATCTGGGAGTAGTATTATATTGTTTCTATGTACAATCATATCCAATTAACCTTATTTATAGTATTAATTGGGAAATTTGACCAAAATTCAAACTTTCGACTCTTATTGGCCTGAATTAGGCTTAAAAGAGTCGAATAGGGGCCCAAACATGGCGAGAACGTGGCTCTTAAGAGAGCCAGGAGTAGTATTACAGAGTTTTCATATACAATTACTGCCATCTAATTTGTTTCTAATCTTAATTAGAAAGTTTGACCAAAATTCAAACTTTCACCCTGATTGGCCTGAACTAGGATATATATGAGTTGAAGAGGGCCCAATGGGGAGAAAATGTGGTTCTCAAGAGCCAGGAATGATAATTCATAGTTTTTATATTCAAATACAACCAATTAATCTTATTTCTAGTCATAACTGACAAGTTTGACTAAGAGTCAAACTTTCAGCTTTGATTGGCCTGAACTAGGCTCTGTAAAGAGCCGAATAAGCCTAAACGGGGAGAAAATAAAATTTTCAAGTGTCAAGAGTGGTATTACACCATTCTATATACAAAACTACCGATTAGCCTTGTTTCTTGTTGTACTTAGGAAGTTTAACTAAAAGTCAAAATTTTATCCCCGATTGGCCTAAACGGCCATATAAGAGTTGAATAGGGCCTAAAGGGGAAGAAAACATGGTTCTTAAGATCAGAGAGTTATATAACATAATTTTTAAGTATAAATACTACCAATTAACCTTTTTTCTAGTCTTAATCGGGAAGTTTGACAGAAATTCAAGCTTTCAGCCTTGATCGACCTGAACTAGGCCATGTAAGAGCCGAATAGGGAATAAACATTAGAAAAATATAGTATTCAAGAGACGAGAGTAGTATTGCAAAGTTTCTATGTACAATTACTGCTAATTAACCTTATTTCAAGTATTAATTAGAAAGTTTGACCAAAAGCCAAACTTTCGGCTTTAATTGGCCAGAGCTAAGCTTTATAAGTGCCGAGTAGGGCCTAAACAGGGAGAAAACGTAGTTCTTAAGAGCCAAGAGAAGTATACATAGTTACTACGCATAATTACTATCAATTACCTTGCTACTAGTCTTAATTTGGAAGTTTGACTAAAAAAATCAAAGTTTCATCCCTGATTGGCTTGAACTAGGCCATATAGGAGCTAAATAGGGCTAGAATAGGGAGATATCGTGATTTTTAAGAGCCAAGAGTTGTATTACATAGTTTTTATGTATAAATACTATCAAGTAAACTTATTTCTAATCTTAATTGAAAAGGTTGATCAAAAGTTAAACTTTCAATACTGATTGGCCTGACTCAGCCTTATAAGAGCCAAATATGGCCTAAACGGGGAGAAAACGTGATTTTCAATTGTCGAAAGTGGTATTACATAGTTTTTATGTACAAATACTATAAATTAAACTTAGTATTACAATGTTACTATGCACAATTACTTCTAATTAACCTTGTTTCGGGTTTCAATCTAGAAGTTTGACTAAAACTCAAACTTCAACCCCAATTAGCCTGAACTAGACCATATGAGAGTCAAATAAGGAGCAAATATAGGGAGAATGTGGTTCTCAAGAGTCGAGAGTAGTTTTACATAGTTTTTATGTTCAAATACTATCAGTTAAACTTATTTCAAGTCTTAATTGGGAAGTTTCACCCAAAGCCAAACTTTCAGCCCTTTTGGCCTACACTAGGTCTTATTGGAGCTGAATAAGGAACAAACATGGGAAAAATGTGGTTCTCAAGAGTGGGAGTTATATTATATAGATTCTATGTACAATTACCTCCAACTAACTTTGTTTCAAGTGTTAATGGGTAAGTTTGGTAAAAGTTAAATTTTCAGCACTGATTGGCCTGAACTAGACCTTATAAGAGTTGAGTAGGGCAAAACGAGGAGGAAAACATAGTGTTCAAGAGCCGAGATTAGTATTACATAGTTTATATGAACAATTACTATAAATTATCTCGTTTTTTGTCTTAATTGAAAAGTTTGGCCAAAAGTCAAACGTTCATTTCCCGATTGGCCTGAACTAGGTCATATAAGAGCCAAATAGGGCCCAAATGAGAGAAAATATGATTTTTAAGAGCCGAGAGTGGTATTATATTATTTCTATACACCGATGCTACCAGTTAACCTTATTTCTGCCTTAATTGGGGAGTTTGACCAAAAGTCAAACCTTCAGCCCCGATTGGTTTGAATTACGCCTTATAAGAGCTAAATAGGGCCTAAAAGGGGGGAAAAACGTGGTTTTGAAGAGCAGTGAGTGGTACTATATAGTTTCTATCTATAAATGCTACTAATTAACCTTGTTTTTAGTTTTAATTAGAAAGTTTGACCAAAGCTCAAACTTTCAGTCCCGATTGGCCTGCCTGAATTAGGCCTTATAAGAGTTTAATATGGCCTAAACGGGGAGAAAACGCGATTTATAAGAGCCAAGAGTGGTATTGCGTAGTTTTGATGTACAAATATTATCTACTAAACTTATTTCGAATCTTAATTTTGAAGTTTGACCAAAGGCCAAACTTTAAACCCCGATTGGACTATGCCTTATAATAAGTTTGAATAGGGAAAACATAGGAAAAACATGATTCTCAAGATCTGGAAGTAGTATTATATTGTTTCTATGTACAATCATATACAATTAACCTTATTTATAGTATTAATGGGAAATTTGACCAAAATTCAAACTTTCGACCCTTATTGGCCTGAATTAGGCTTAGAAGAGTCGAATAGGGGCCCAAACATGGCGAGAACGTGGCTCTTAAGAGAGCCAGGAGTAGTATTACAGAGTTTTCATATACAATTACTGCCATCTAATCTTGTTTCTAGTCTTAATTAGAAAGTTTGACCAAAATTCAAACTTTCACCCTGATGGCCTGAACTAGGATATATATGAGTTGAAGAGGGCCCAATGGAGAGAAAATGTGGTTCTCAAGAGCCAGGAATGATAATACATAGTTTTTATATTCAAATACAACCAATTAATCTTATTTCTAGTCATAACTGACAAGTTTGACTAAGAGTCAAACTTTCAGTTTTGATTGGCCTGAATTAGGCTCTATAAAGAGCCGAATAGGCCTAAACGGGAGAAAACAAAATTTTCAAGTGTCAAGAGTGGTATTACACCATTCTATATACAAAACCTACCGATTAGCTTTGTTTCTTGTTGTACTTAGGAAGTTTAACTTAAAGTCAAAATTTTATCCCCGATTGGCCTAAACGGCCATATAAGAGTTGAATAGGGCCTAAAGGGGAAGAAAACATGGTTCTTAAGATCAGAGAGTTATATAACATAATTTTTAAGAATAAATCCTACCAATTAACCTTTTTCTAGTCTTAATCGGGAAGTTTGACAGAAATTCAAGCTTTCAGCCTTGATCGACCTGAACTAGGCCATGTAAGAGCCGAATAGGGAATAAACATTAGAAAAATATAGTATTCAAGAGACGAGAGTAGTATTGCAAAGTTTCTATGTACAATTACTGCTAATTAACCTTATTTCAAGTATTAATTAGAAAGTTTGACCAAAAGCCAAACTTTCGGCCTTAATTGGCCAGAGCTAAGCTTTATAAGTGCGGAGTAGGGCCTAAACAGGGAGAAAACGTGGTTCTTAAGAGCCAAGAGAAGTATTACATAGTTACTACGCATAATTACTATCAATTACCTTGCTACTAGTCTTAATTAGGAAGTTTGACTAAAAAAATCAAAGTTTCATCCCTGATTGGCTTGAACTAGGCCATATAGGAGCTAAATAGGGCTAGAATAGGGAGATATCATGATTTTTAAGAGCCAAGAGTTGTATTACATAGTTTTTATGTATAAATACTATCAAAGTAAACTTATTTCTAATCTTAATTGAAAAGGTTGATCAAAAGTTAAACTTTCAATACTGATTGGCCTGAACTCAGCCTATAAGAGCCAAATATGGCCTAAACGGGGAGAAAACGTGATTTTCAATTGTCGAAAGTGGTATTACATAGTTTTTATGTACAAATACTATAAATTAAACTTAGTATTACAATGTTACTATGCACAATTACTTCTAATTAACCTTGTTTCGGGTTTCAATCTAGAAGTTTGACTAAAACTCAAACTTTCAACCCCAATTAGCCTGAACTAGACCATATGAGAGTCGAATAAGGAGCAAATATAGGGAGAATATGGTTCTCAAGAGTCGAGAGTAGTTTACATAGTTTTTATGTACAAATACTATCAGTTAAACTTATTTCAAGTCTTAATTGGGAAGTTTCACCCAAAGCCAAACTTTCAGCCCTTTTGCCTACACTATGTACAATTACCTCCAACTAACTTGTTTCAAGTGTTAATGGGAAAGTTTGGTAAAAGTTAAATTTTCAGCACTGATTGGCCTGAACTAGACCTTATAAGAGTTGAGTAGGGCAAAACGGGGAGGAAACATAGTGTTCAAGAGCCGACATTAGTATACATAGTTTATATAAACAATTCTACAAATTATCTCATTTTTTGTCTTAATTGAAAAGTTTGGCCAAAAGTCAAACGTTCATTCCCGATTGGCCTGAACTAGGCCATATAAGAGCCAAATAGGGCCCAAATGAGAGAAAATATAATTTTTAAGAGCCGAGAGTGGTATTATATTATTTCTATACACCGATGCTACAAGTTAACCTTATTTCTAGACTTAATTGGGGAGTTTGACCAAAAGTCAAACCTTCAGCCCCGATGGTTTGAATTACGCCTTATAAGAGCTAATAGGGCCTAAAAGGGGGGAAAACGTGGTTTGAAGAGCTGTGAGTCGTACTATATAGTCTCTATCTATAAATGCTACGAATTAACCTTGTTTTAGTTTTAATTAGAAAGTTTGACCAAAGTTCAAACTTTCAGTCCCGATTGGCCTGCCTGAATTAGGCCTTATAAGAGTTTAATATGGCCTAAACGGGGAGAAAACGCGATTTATAAGAGCCGAGAGTGGTATTGCATAGTTTTGATGTACAAATATTATCTATTAAACTTATTTCGAATCTTAATTTTGAAGTTTGACCAAAGGCCAAACTTTCAACCCCGATTGGACTATGCCTTATAATAAGTTTTGAATAGGGAAAACATAGGAAAAACATGATTCTCAAGATCTGGAAGTAGTATTATATTGTTTCTATGTACAATCATATACAATTAACCTTATTTATAGTATTAATTGGGAAATTTGACCAAAATTCAAACTTTCGACCCTTATTGGCCTGAATTAGGCTTAGAAGAGTCGAATAGGGGCCCAAACATGGCGAGAACGTGGCTCTAAGAGAGCCAGGAGTAGTATTACAGAGTTTCATATACAATTACTGCCATCTAATCTTGTTTCTAGTCTTAATTAGAAAGTTTGACCAAAATTCAAACTTTCACCCTGATTGGCCTGAACTAGGATATATATGAGTTGAAGAGGGCCTAATGGGGAGAAAATGTGGTTCTCAAGAGGCAAGAATGATAATACATAGTTTTTATATTCAAATACAACCAATTAATCTTATTTCTAGTCATAACTGGCAAGTTTGACTAAGAGTCAAACTTTCAGTTTTGATTGGCCTGAATTAGGCTCTATAAAGAGCCGAATAGGCCTAAACGGGGAGAAAACAAAATTTTCAAGTGTCAAGAGTGGTATTACACCATTCTATATACAAAACCTACCGATAGCCTTGTTTCTTGTTGTACTTAGGAAGTTTAACTTAAAGTCAAAATTTTATCCCCGATTGGCCTAAACGGCCATATAAGAGTTGAATAGGGCCTAAAGGGGAAGAAAACATGGTTTAAGATCAGAGAGTTATATAACATAATTTTTAAGTATAAATACTACCATTAACCTTTTTCTAGTCTTAATCGGGAAGTTTAACAGAAATTCAAGCTTTCAGCCTTGATCGACCTGAACTAGGCCATGTAAGAGCCGAATAGGGAATAAACATTAGAAAAATATAGTATTCAAGAGACGAGAGTAGTATTGCAAAGTTTCTATGTACAATTACTGCTAATTAACCTTATTTCAAGTATTAATTAGAAAGTTTGACCAAAAGCCAAACTTTCGGCCTTAATTGGCCAGAGCTAAGCTTTATAAGTGCCGAGTAGGGCCTAAACAGGGAGAAAACGTGGTTCTTAAGAGCCAAGAGAAGTATTACATAGTTACTACGCATAATTACTATCAATACCTTGCTACTAGTCTTAATTTGGAAGTTTGACTAAAAAAATCAAAGTTTCATCCCTGATTGGCTTGAACTAGGCCATATAGGAGCTAAATAGGGCTAGAATAGGGAGATATCGTGATTTTTAAGAGCAAGAGTTGTATTACATAGTTTTATGTATAAATACTATCAAGTAAACTTATTTCTAATCTTAATGAAAAGGTTGATCAAAAGTTAAACTTTCAATACTGATTGGCCTGAACTCAGCCTTATAAGAGCCAAATATGGCCTAAACGGGGAGAAAACGTGATTTTCAATTGTCGAAAGTGGTATTACATAGTTTTTATGTACAAATACTATAAATTAAACTTAGTATTACAATGTTACTATGCACAATTACTTCTAATTAACCTTGTTTCGGGTTTCAATCTAGAAGTTTGACTAAAACTCAAACTTTCAACCCCAATTAGCCTGAACTAGACCATATGAGAGTCGAATAAGGAGCAAATATAGGGAGAATATGGTTCTCAAGAGTCGAGAGTAGTTTTACATAGTTTTTATGTACAAATACTATCAGTTAAAACTTATTTCAAGTCTTAATTGGGAAGTTTCACCAAAGCCAAACTTTCAGCCCTTTTGGCCTACACTATGTACAATTACCTCCAACTAACTTTGTTTCAAGTGGTAATGGGAAGTTTGGTAAAAGTTAATTTTCAGCACTGATTGGCCTGAACTAGACCTTATAAGAGTTGAGTAGGGCAAAACGGGGAGGAAAACATAGTGTTCAAGAGCCGAGATTAGTATTACATAGTTTATATAAACAATTCTACAAATTATCTCATTTTTGTCTTAATTGAAAAGTTGGCCAAAAGTCAAACGTTCATTTCCCGATTGGCCTGAACTAGGCCATATAAGAGCCAAATAGGGCCCAAATGAGAGAAAATATGATTTTTAAGAGCCGAGAGTGGTATTATATTATTTCTATACACCGATGCTACAAGTTAACCTTATTTCTAGACTTAATTGGGGAGTTTGACCAAAAGTCAAACTTCAGCCCGATTGGTTTGAATTACGACTTATAAGAGCTAAATAGGCCTAAAAGGGGGGAAAACGTGGTTTTGAAGAGCTGTGAGTGGTACTATATAGTCTATCTATAAATGCTACGAATTAACCTTGTTTTTAGTTTTAATTAGAAAGTTTGACCAAAGTTCAAACTTTCAGTCCCGATTGGCCTGCCTGAATTAGGCCTTATAAGAGTTTAATATGGCCTAAACGGGGAGAAAACGCGATTTATAAGAGCCGAGGAGTGGTATTGCATAGTTTTGATGTACAAATATTATCTCTATTAAACTTATTTCGAATCTTAATTTGAAGTTGACCAAAGGCCAAACTTTCAACCCCGATTGGACTATGCCTTATAATAAGTTCAGAATAGTGGAAAACATAGGAAAAACATGGTTCTCATGATCTGGGAGTTGTATATATTTTTCTAAGACAAAAAATGAGATAATTTATAGTAATTGTTATATAAACTATGTAATACTAATCTCGGCTCTTGAACACTATGTTTTCCTCCCCGTTTTGCCCTACGCAACTCTTATAAGGTCTAGTTCAGGCCAATCAGTGCTGAAAATTTAACTTTTATCTAACTTCCCCATTAACACTTGAAACAAAGTTAGTTGGAGGCAATTGTACATAGAATCTATATAATACAACTCCCAACTCTTTAGAACCACATTTTTCCCATGTTTGTCCTTATTCGCTCCAATAAGACCTAGTGTAGGCCAAAAGGGCTGAAAGTTTGGCTTTGGGTGAAACTTCCCAATTAAGACTTGAAATAAGTTTAACTGATAGTATTTATACATAAAAAACTATGTAAAACTAATCTCGACTCTGAGAACCAAATTCTCCCTATATTTGCTCCTTATTCGACTCTCATATGGTCTAGTTAAGACTAATTGGGGTTGAAAGTTTGAGTTTTAGTCAAACTTCTGGATTGAAACCCGAAGCATGGTTAATTAGAAGTAATTGTGCATAGTAATATTGTAATACTAAGTTTAATTTATAGTATTTGTACATAAAAACTATGTAATACCACTTTCGATAATTGAAAATCACGTTTTCTCCCCGTTTAGGCCATATTTGGCTCTTATAAGGCTGAGTTCAGGCCAATCAATGTTGAAAGTTTAGCTTTTGATCAACCTTTTTAATTAAGATTAGAAATTAGTTTACTTGATAGTATTATACATAAAAACTATGTAATACAACTCCTGGCTCTTGAAAATCACGATTTCTCCCTATTCTAGCCCTATTTAGCTCCTATATGGCCTGGTTCAAGCCAATCAGGGATGAAACTTTAATTTTTAGTCAAACTTCCAAATTAAGACTAGTAGCAAGGTTAATTGATAGTAATTATGTGTAGTAACTATTTAATACTTCTCTTGGCTCTTAAGAACCACGTTTTCTCCGGTTTGGGCCCTACTCGGCACTTATAAAGCTTAGCTCTGGCCAATTAAGGCCGAAAGTTTGGCTTTTGGTCAAACTTTCTAATTAATACTTGAAATAAGGTTAATTACCAGAAATTGTACATAGAAACTTTGCAATACTACTCTCGTCTCTTGAATACTACATTTTTCTAATGTTTATTCCCTATTCGGCTCTTACATGGCCTAGTTAAGGTCGATCAAGGCTGAAAGCTTGAATTTTTGTCAAACTTCTCGATTAAGACTAGAAAAAGGTTAATTGGTAGTATTTATACTTTAAAATTATGTTATATAACTCTCTAATCTTAAGAACCATGTTTTCTTCCCCTTTAGGCCCTATTCAACTCTTATATGGCCGTTTATTTAGGCCAATCGGGAATAAAATTTTAACTTTTAGTTAAACTTCCTAAGTACAACAAGAAACAAGGCTAATCGGTAAGTTTTGTATATAGAACGGTGTAATACCACTCTTGACACTTGAAAATTTTGTTTTCTCCCCGTTTAGGCCTATTCGGCTCTTTATAAAGCCTAGTTCAGGCCAATCAAAGCTGAAAGTTTGACTCTTAGTCAAACTTGTCAATTATGACTAGAAATAAGATTAATTGGTGTATTTGAATATAAAAACTATGTATTATCATTCCTGGCTCTTGAGAACCACATTTTCTGCCCATTGGGCCCTCTTCAACTTATATATATCCTAGTTCAGGCCAATCAGGGTGAAGTTTAAGTTTTGGTCAAACTTTCTAATTAAGACTAGAAACAGATTAGATGGCAGTAATTGTATATGAAAACTCTGTAATACTACTCCTGGCTCTTAAGAGCCACGTTTTCGCCATGTTTGGGCTCCTATTCGACTCTTCTAAGCCTAATTCAGGCCAATAAGGGTCAGAAGTTTGACTTTTGGTCAAATTTCCCAATTAATACTATAAACAAGGTTAATTGGATATGATTGTACATAGAAACAATATAATACTACTCCCAGATCTTGAGAACCATGTTTTCCCTATGTTTTCCCCTATTCGGAACTTGTTATAAGGCCTACTTCAATCGGGGTTGAAAGTTTGGCATTTGGTCAAACTTCAAAATTAAGATTGGAAATAAGTTTAATAGATAATATTTATACATCAAAACTATGCAATACCACTCTCGGCTCTTAAAAATCGCGTTTTCTCCCCGTTTAGGCTATATTAAACTCTTATAAGGCCTAATTCAGGCCAATCGGGACTGAAAGTTTGAGTTTTGGTCAAACTTTCTAATTAAAACTAAAAACAAGTTAATTAGTAGCATTTATAGGTAGAAATTATATAGTACCACTCACAGCTCTTCAAAACCACGTTTTCCCCCCTTTAGGCCCTATTTGGCTCTTATAAGGCGTAATTCAAACCAATCGGGGCTGAGAGTTCGACTTTTGGTCAAACTCCCCAATTAAGGCAAGAAATAAGGTTAACTAGTAGCATCGGTGTATAGAAATAGTATAATACCACTCTCGGCTCTTAAAAACCACATTTTCTCTCATTTGGGCCCTATTTGGCTCTTATATGGCCTAGTTCAGGCCAATCGGGAATGAACGTTTGACGTTTGGCCAAACTTTCCAATTAAGACAAAAAATAAGATAATTTATAGTAATTGTTTATATAAACTTTGTAATACTAATCTCGGCTCTTGAACACTATGTTTTCCTCCCCGTTTTGCCCTACTCAACTCTTATAAGGTCTAGTTCAGGCCAATCAATACTGAAAATTTAACATTTACCAAACTTCCCCATTAACACTTGAAACAAAGTTAGTTGGATGTAATTATACATAGAATCTAGATAATACAACTCCCAACTCTTGAGAACCACATTTTTCTCATGTTTGTTCCTTATTCGGCTCCAATAAGACCTAGTGTAGGCCAAAAGGGCTGAAAGTTTAGCTTTGGGCGAAAACTTCCCAATTAAGACTTGAAATAAGTTTAACTGATAGTATTTGTATATAAAAACTATGTAAAACTACTCTCGACTCTTGAGAATCACATTCTCCTATATTTGCTCCTTATTCGACTCTCATATGGTCTAGTTCAGGCTAATTGGGGTTGAAAGTTGAGTTTTAGTCAAACTTCTAGATTGAAACCCGAAACAAGGTTAATTAGAAGTAATTGTGCATAGTAACTTTATAATACTAAGTTTAATTATAGTATTTGTACATAAAAAACTATGTAATACCACTTTCGACAATTGAAAATCACGTTTTCTCCCCGTTTAGGCCATATTTGGCTCTTTTAAGGCTGAGTTCAGGCCAATCAGTGTTGAAAGTTTAACTTTTGATCAACCTTTTCAATTAAGATTAGAAATAAGTTTACTTGATAGTATTTATACATAAAAAACTATGTAATACAACTCCTGGCTCTTGGAAAATCATGATTTCTCCCTATTCTAGCCCTATTTAGCTCCTATATGGCCTAGTTCAAGCCAACCAGGGATGAAACTTTGATTTTTTAGTCAAACTTCCTAATTAAGACTAGTAGCAAGGTTAATTGATAGTAATTATGCGTAGTAACTATGTAATACTTCTCTTGGCTCTTAAGAACCACGTTTTCTCCCTGTTTGGGCCCTACTCAGCACTTATAAAGCTTAGCTCTGGCCAATTAAGGCCGAAAGTTTGGCTTTTGGTCAAACTTTCTAATTAATACTTGAAATATGGTTAATTAGCAGTAATTGTACAAAGAAACTTTGCAATACTACTCTCGTCTCTTGAATACTACATTTTTCTAATGTTTATTCCCTATTCGGCTCTTACATGGCCTAGTTCAGGTCGATCATGGCTGAAAGCTTGAATTCTGTCAAACTTCCCGATTAAGACTAGAAAAAGGTTAATTGGTAGTATTTATACTTAAAAATTATGTTATATAACTCTCTGATCTTAAGAACCATGTTTTCTTCCCCTTTAGGCCCTATTCAACTCTTATATGGCCGTTTAGGCCAATCGGGGATAAAATTTTGACTTTTAGTTAAACTTCCTAAGTACAACAAGAAATAAGGTTAATCAGTAAGTTTTGTATATAGAATGGTGTAATACCACTCTTGACACTTGAAAATTTTGTTTTCTCCCCTTTTAGGCCTATTCGGCTCTTTATAAAGCCTAGTTCAGGCCAATCAAAGCTGAAAGTTTGACTCTTAGTCAAACTTGTCAATTATGACTAGAAATAAGATTAATTGGATGTATTTGAATATAAAAACTATGTATTATCATTCCTGGATCTTGAGAACAACATTTTCTCCCCATTGGGCCCTCTTCAACTCATATATATATATCCTAGTTCAAGCCAATCAGGGTGAAAGTTTGACTCTTGGTCAAACTTTCTAATTAAGACTATAAACAAGATTAGATGGCAGTAATTGTATATGAAAACTCTGTAATACTACTCCTGGCTCTTAAGAGCCATGTTTCGCCATGTTTGGGCCCCTATTCGACTCTTCTAAGCCTAATTCAGGCCAATAAGGGTCAGAAGTTTGACTTTGGTCAAATTTCCCAATTAATACTATAAACAAGGTTAATTGGATATGATTGTACATAGAAACAATATAATACTACTCCCAGATCTTGAGAACCATGTTTTCCCTATGTTTTCTCCTATTCGGAACTTGTTATAAGGCCTACTTCAATCGGGGTTGAAAGTTTGGCATTTGGTCAAACTTCAAAATTAAGATTGGAAATAAGTTTAATAGATAATATTTATACATCAAAACTATGCAATACTACTCTCGGCTCTTAAAAAAATCGCGTTTTCTCCCCATTTAGGCTATATTAAACTCTTATAAGGCCTAATTCAGGCCAATCGGGACTGAAAGTTTGAGTTTTGGTCAAACTTTCTAATTAAAACTAAAAACAAGTTTAATTAGTAGCATTTATAGGTAGAAATTATATAGTACCACTCACAGCTCTTCAAAACCACGTTTTCCCCCTTTTAGGCCCTATTTGGCTCTTATAAGGCGTAATTCAAACCAATCGGGGCTGAGAGTTCGACTTTTGGTCAAACTCCCCAATTAAGGCAAGAAATAAGGTTAACTAGTAGCATCGGTGTATAGAAATAGTATAATACCACTCTCGGCTCTTAAAAACCACATTTTCTCTCATTTGGGCCCTATTTGGCTCTTATATGGCCTAGTTCAGGCCAATCGGGAATGAACGTTTGACGTTTGGTCAAACTTTCCAATTAAGACAAAAAATAAGATAATTTATAGTAATTGTTTATATAAACTTTGTAATACTAATCTCGGCTCTTGAACACTATGTTTTCCTCCCCGTTTTGCCCTACTCAACTCTTATAAGGTCTAGTTCAGGCCAATCAGTACTGAAAATTTAACATTTACTAAACTTTCCCATTAACACTTGAAACAAAGTTAGTTGGATGTAATTATACATAGAATCTAGATAATACAACTCCCAACTCTTGAGAACCACATTTTTCCCATGTTTGTTCCTTATTCGGCTCCAATAAGACCTAGTGTAGGCCAAAAGGGCTGAAAGTTTAGCTTTGGGCGAAACTTCCCAATTAAGACTTGAAATAAGTTTAACTGATAGTATTTGTACATAAAACTATGTAAAACTACTCTCGACTCTTGAGAACCACATTCTCCCTATATTTGCTCCTTATTCGACTCTCATATGGTCTAGTTCAGGCTAATTGGGGTTGAAAGTTGAGTTTTAGTCAAACTTCTAGATTGAAACCCGAAACAAGGTTAATTAGAAGTAATTGTGCATAGTAACTTTATAATACTAAGTTTAATTTATAGTATTTGCATAAAAAACTATGTAATACCACTTTCGACAATTGAAAATCACGTTTTCTCCTCGTTTAGGCCATATTTGGCTCTTTTATGGCTGAGTTCAGGCCAATCAGTGTTGAAAGTTTAACTTTTGATCAACCTTTTCAATTAAGATTAGAAATAAGTTTACTTGATAGTATTTATACATAAAAAACTATGTAATACAACTCCTGGCTCTTGGAAAATCATGATTTCTCCCTATTCTAGCCCTATTTAGCTCCTATATGGCCTAGTTCAAGCCAACCAGGGATGAAACTTTGATTTTTTAGTCAAACTTCCTAATTAAGACTAGTAGCAAGGTTAATTGATAGTAATTATGCGTAGTAACTATGTAATGCTTCTCTTGGCTCTTAAGAACCACGTTTTCTCCCTGTTTGGGCCCTACTCAGCACTTATAAAGCTTAGCTCTGGCCAATTAAGGCCGAAAGTTGGCTTTTGGTCAAACTTTCTAATTAATACTTGAAATATGTTAATTAGCAGTAATTGTACATAGAAACTTTGCAATACTACTCTCGTCTCTTGAATACTACATTTTTCTAATGTTTATTCCCTATTCGGCTCTTACATGGCCTAGTTCAGGTCGATCAAGGCTGAAAGCTGAATTCTGTCAAACTTCCCGATTAAGACTAGAAAAAGGTAATTGGTAGTATTTATACTTAAAAATTATGTTATATAACTCTCTGATCTTAAGAACCATGTTTCTTCCCCTTTAGGCCCTATTCAACTCTTATATGGCCGTTTAGGCCAATCGGGGATAAAATTTTGACTTTTAGTTAAACTTCCTAAGTACAACAAGAAATAAGGTTAATCAGTAAGTTTTGTATATAGAATGGTGTAATACCACTCTTGACACTTGAAAATTTTGTTTCTCCCCTTTTAGGCCTATTCGGCTCTTTATAAAGCCTAGTTCAGGCCAATCAAAGCTGAAAGTTTGACTTTAGTCAAACTTGTCAATTATGACTAGAAATAAGATTAATTGGATGTATTTGAATATAAAAAACTATGTATTATCATTCCTGGATCTTGAGAACCACATTTTCTCCCCATTGGGCCCTCTTCAACTCATATATATATATCCTAGTTCAAGCCAATCAGGGTGAAAGTTTGACTCTTGGTCAAACTTTCTAATTAAGACTATAAACAAGATTAGATGGCAGTAATTGTATATGAAAACTCTGTAATACTACTCCTGGCTCTAAGAGCCATGTTTTCGCCAAGTTTGGCCCCTATTCGACTCTTCTAAGCCTAATTCAGGCCAATAAGGGTCAGAAGTTTGACTTTTGGTCAAATTTCCCAATTAATACTATAAACAAGGTTAATGGATATGATTGTACATAGAAACAATATAATACTACCCAGATCTTGAGAACCATGTTTTCCCTATGTTTTCCCCTATTCGGAACTTGTTATAAGGCCTACTTCAATCGGGGTTGAAAGTTTGGCATTGGTCAAACTTCAAAATTAAGATTGGAAATAAGTTTAATAGATAATATTTATACATCAAAACTATGCAATACCACTCTCGGCTCTTAAAAATCGCGTTTTCTCCCCGTTTAGGCTATATTAAACTCTTATAAGGCCTAATTCAGGCCAATCGGGACTGAAAGTTTGAGTTTTGGTCAAACTTTCTAATTAAAACTAAAAACAAGTTAATTAGTAGCATTTATAGTAGAAATTATATAGTACCACTCACAGCTCTTCAAAACCACGTTTTCCCCCTTTTAGGCCCTATTTGGCTCTTATAAGGCGTAATTCAAACCAATCGGGGCTGAGAGTTCGACTTTTGGTCAAACTCCCCAATTAAGGCTAGAAATAAGGTTAACTAGTAGCATCGGTGTATAGAAATAGTATAATACCACTCTCGGCTCTTAAAAACAACATTTCTCTCATTTGGGCCCTATTTGGCTCTTATATGGCCTAGTTCAGGCAATCGGGAATGAACGTTTGACTTTTGGTCAAACTTTCCAATTAAGACAAAAAATAAGATAATTATAGTAATTGTTTATAAAAACTTTGTAATACTAATCTCGGCTCTTGAACACTATGTTTTCCTCCCCGTTTTGCCCTACTCAACTCTTATAAGGTCTAGTTCAGGCCAATCAGTGCTGAAAATTTAACATTTACCAAACTTCCCCATTAACACTTGAAACAAAGTTAGTTGGATGTAATTATACATAGAATCTAGATAATACAAACTCCCAACTCTTGAGAACCACATTTTTCCCATGTTTGTTCCTTATTCGGCTCCAATAAGACCTAGTGTAGGCCAAAAGGGCTGAAAGTTTAGCTTTGGGGCGAAACTTCCCAATTAAGACTTGAAATAAGTTTAACTGATAGTATTTGTACATAAAAACTATGTAAAACTACTCTCGACTCTTGAGAACCACATTCTCCCTATATTTGCTCCTTATTCGACTCTCATATGGTCTAGTTCAGGCTAATTGGGGTTGAAAGTTGAGTTTAGTCAAACTTCTAGATTGAAACCCGAAACAAGGTTAATTAGAAGTAATTGTGCATAGTAACTTTGTAATACTAAGTTTAATTTATAGTATTTGTACATAAAAACTATGTAATACCACTTTCGACAATTGAAAATCACGTTTTCTCCCCGTTTAGGCCATATTTGGCTCTTTTAAGGCTGAGTTCCAGGCCAATCAGTGTTGAAAGTTTAACTTTTGATCAACCTTTTAAATTAAGATTAGAAATAAGTTTACTTGATACTATTTATACATAAAAACTATGTAATAAAACTCCTGGCTCTTGAAAATCATGATTTCTCCCTATTCTAGCCCTATTTAGCTCCTATATGGCCTAGTTCAAGCCAACCAGGGATGAAACTTTGATTTTTTAGTCAAACTTCCTAATTAAGACTAGTAGCAAGGTTAATTGATAGTAATTATGCGTAGTATAACTATGTAATACATCTCTTGGCTCTAAGAACCACGTTTTCTCCCTGTTTGGGCCCTACTCCGCACTTATAAAGCTTAGCTCTGGCCAATTAAGGCCGAAAGTTTGGCTTTTGGTCAAACTTTCTAATTAATACTTGAATATGGTTAATTAGCAGTAATTGTACATAGAAACTTTGCAATACTACTCTCGTCTCTTGAATACTACATTTTTCTAAGTTTATTCCCTATCGGCTCTTACATGGCCTAGTTCAGGTCGATCAAGGCTGAAAGCTTGAAATTCTGTCAAACTTCCCGATTAAGACTAGAAAAAGGTTAATTGGTAGTATTTATACTTAAAAGTTATGTTATATAACTCTCTGATCTTAAGAACATGTTTTCTTCCCCTTTAGGCCCTATTCAACTCTTATATGGACGTTTAGGCCAATCGGGGATAAATTTTGACTTTTAGTAAACTTCCTAAGTACAACAAGAAATAAGGTTAATCAGTAAGTTTTGTATATAGAATGGTGTAAATACCACTCTTGACACTTGAAAAATTTGTTTTCTCCCCTTTTAGGCCTATTCGGCTCTTTATAAAGCCTAGTTCAGGCCAATCAAACTGAAAGTTTGACTCTTAGTCAAACTTGTCAATTATGACTAGAAATAAGATTAATTGGATGTATTTGAATATAAAAAACTATTATTATATTCCTGGATCTTGAGAACCACATTTTCTCCCCATTGGGCCCTCTTCAACTCATATATATATATATCCTAGTTCAAGCCAATCAGGGTGAAAGTTTGACTCTGGTCAAACTTTCTAATTAAGACTATAAACAAGATTAGATGGCAGTAATTGTATATGGAAAACTCTGTAACTACTCCTGGCTCTTAAGAGCATGTTTCGCCATGTTTGGGCCCCTATTCGACTCTTCTAAACCTAATTCATGCCAATAAGGGTCGAAGTTTGACTTTTGGTCAAATTCCCAATTAATAATATAAACAAGGTTAATTGGATATGATTGTACATAGAAAAATATAATACTACTCCCAGATCTTGAGAACCATGTTTTCCCCTATTCGGAACTTATTATAAGGCCTAGTTCAATCGGGGTTGAAAGTTTGCATTTGGTTAAACTTCAAAATTAAGATTCGAAATAAGTTTAATAGATAATATTTGTACATCAAAACTATGCAATATACCACTCTCGGCTCTTAAAAATCGAATTTTCTCCCCGTTTAGGCCATATTAAACTCTTATAAGGCCTAATTCAGGCCAATCGGGACTGAAAGTTTGAGTTTTGGTCAAACTTCTAATTAAAACTAAAAACTTGGTTAATTAGTAGCATTTATAGATAGAAACTATATAGTACGACTCAGGCTCTTCAAAACCACGTTTCCCCCCTTTTAGGCCCTATTTGGCTCTTATAAGGCGTAATTAAACCAATCGGGCTGAGAGTTTGACTTTTAGTCAAACTCCCAATAAGGCAAGAATAAGGTTAACTAGTAGCATCGGTGTATAGAAATAGTATAATACCACTCTCGGCTCTTAAAAACCACATTTTCTCTCATTTGGGCCCTATATGGCTCTTATATGGCCTAGTTCTGGCCAATCGGGAATAAACGTTGACTTTTGGTCAAACTTTCCAATTAAGACAAAAAATAAGATAATTTATAGTAATTGTATATAAACTATGTAATACTAATCTCGGCTATATTGAACACTATGTTTTCCTCCCCGTTTTACCCTACTCAACTCTTATAAGATCTAGTTCAGGCCAATCAGTGCTGAAAATTTAACTTTTACCAAACTTCCATTAACACTTGAAACAAAGTTAGTTGGAAGTAATTATACATAGAATCTATATAATACAAACTCCCAACACTTGAGAACCACTTTTTTCCCATGTTTGTTCCTTATTCGGCTCCAAAAGACCTAGTGTAGACCAAAAGGGCTGAAAGTTTGGCTTTGGCCGAAACTTCCCAATTAAGACTTGAAATAAGTTTAACTGATAGTATTTGTACATAAAAACTATGAAAACTACTCTCGACTCTTGAGAACCACATTCTCCCTATATTTGCTCCTTATTCGACTCTCATATGGTCTAGTTCAGGCTAATTGGGGTTGAAAGTTGAGTTTTAGTCAAACTTCTAGATTGAAACCCCGAAACAAGGTTAATTAGAAGTAATTGTGCATAGTAACTTTATAATACTAAGTTTAATTTATAGTATTTGTACATAAAAACTATGTAATACCACTTTCGACAATTGAAAATCACGTTTCTCCCCGCCAGTTTAGGCCATTTTGGCTCTTATAAGGCTGAGTTCAGGCCAATCAGTGTTGAAAGTTTAACTTTGATAACCTTTTCAATTAAGATTAGAAATAAGTTTACTTGATAGTATTTATACATAAAAAAACTATGTAATACAACTCCTGGCTCTTGAAAATCACGATTTCTCCCTATTCTAGCCCTATTTAGCTCCTATATGGCCTAGTTCAAGCCAACCAGGGATGAAACTTGATTTTTTAGTCAAAAAACTTCCTAATTAAGACTAGTAGCAAGGTTAATTGATAGTAATTATGCGTAGTAACTATGTAATAATTCTCTTGGCTCTTAAGAACCACGTTTCTCCCTGTTTGGGCCCTACTCGGCACTTAAAGCTTAGCTCGGCCAATTAAGGCCGAAAGTTTGGCTTTTGGTCAAACTTTCAATTAATACTTGAAATAAGGTTAATTAGCAGTAATTGTACATAGAAACTTTGCAATACTACTCTCGTCTCTTGAATACTACATTTTTCTAATGTTTATTCCCTATTCGGCTCTTACATGGCCTAGTTCAGGTCGATCAAGGCTGAAAGCTTGAATCTGTCAAACTTCCCGATTAAGTCTAGAAAAAGGTTTATTGGTAGCATTTATACTTAAAAAAATTATGTTATATAACTCTCTGATCTTAAAGAACCATGTTTTCTTCCCCTTTAGGCCCTATTCAAACTCTTATATGGCCGTTTAGGCCAATCGGGGATAAAATTTGACTTTAGTTAAAACTTCCTAAGTACAATAAGAAACAAGGTTAATCAGTAAGTTTTGTATATAGAATGGTGTAATACCACTCTTGATACTTAAAAATTTTGTTTTCTCCCCGTTTAGGCCTATTCGGCTCTTTATAAAGCCTAGTTCAGGCCAATCAAAGCTGAAAGTTTGACTCTTAGTCAAACTTGTCAATTATGACTAGAAATAAGATTAATTGGATGTATTGAATATAAAAACTATGTATTATCATTCCTGGATCTTGAGAACCACATTTTCTCCCCATTGGCCCTCCTCAACTCAAAATATATATATCCTAGGTCAAGCCAATCAGGGTGAAAGTTTGACTCTTGGTCAAACTTTCTAATTAAGACTATAAAACAAGATTAGATGGCAGTAATTGTATATGAAAACTCTGTAATACTACTCCTGGCTCTTAAGAGCCATGTTTTCGCCATGTTTGGCCCCTATTCGACTCTTCTAAGCTAATTCATGCCAATAAGGGTCGAAAGTTTGAATTTTGTCAAATTTCCCAATTAATAATAGAAACAAGGTTAATTGGATATGATTGTACATAGAAACAATATAATACTACTCCCAGATCTTGAGAACCATGTTTTTCCCCTATTCGGAACTTATTATAAGGCCTAGTCCAATCGGGGTTGAAAGTTTGGCATTTGGTCAAACTTCAAAATTAAGATTCGAAATAGGTTTAATAGATATATTTGTACATCAAAACTATGCAATATTGGTCTTAGGCTCTTAAAAATCGAATTTTCTCCCCGTTTAGGCCATATTAAACTCTTATAAGGCCTAATTTAGGCCAATCGGACTGAAAGTTTGAGTTTTGGTCAAACTTTCCTAATTAAAACTATAAAAACTAGGTTAATTAGTAGCATTATAGATAGAAACTATATAGTACACTCACAGCTCTTCAAAACCACGTTTCCCCCCTTTTAGGCCTATTTGGCTCTTATAAGGCGTAATTCAACCAATCGGGGCTGAGAGTTTGACTTTGGTCAAACTCCCCAATTAAGGCAAGAAATAAGTTAATAGTAGCATCGGTGTATAGAAATAGTAGTTTGAGTTTTAGTCAAAATTCTAGATTGAAACCGAAATAAGGTTAATTAGAAGTAATTGTGCATAGTAACTTTGTAATACTAAGTTTAATTATAGTATTTGTACATAAAAACTATGTAATACAACTTTCGACAATTGAAAATCACGTTTTCTCCACGTTTAGGCCATATTTGGCTCTATAAGGCTGAGTTCAGGCCAATCAGTATGAAAGTTTAACTTTGATCAACCTTTTCAATTAAGATTAGATAATAAGTTTACTTGATAGTATTTATACATAAAAACTATGTAATACAACTCCTGGCTCTTGAAAATCACGATTTCTCCCATCCTATCCCTATTTAGCTCCTATAGGCCTGGTTCAAGCCAATCAGGGATGAAACTTTGATTTTTTAGTCAAACTTCCTAATTAGACTAGTAGCAACGTTAATTGATAGTAATTATGCGTAGTAACTTAGTGTAATACTTCTCTTGGCTCTTAAGAACCACGTTTGCTCCCTGTTTGGGCCCTACTCGGCACTTATAAAGCTTAGCTCTGGCCAATTAAGGCCGAAAGTTGGCTTTTGGTCAAACTTTCTAATTAATACTTAAAATAAGGTTAATTAGCAGTAATTGTATATAGAAACTTGCAATACTACCTCGTCTCTTGAACACTACATTTTTCTAATGTTTATTCCCTATCGGCTTTACATGGCCTAGTTCAGGTCGATCAAAGGCTGAAAGCTTTAATTTCTGTCAAACTTCCCGATTAAGACTAGAAAAAGGTTAATTGGTAGTATTTATACTTAAAAATTATGTTATATAACTCTCTGATCTTATGAACCATGTTTTCTTCCCCTTTTAGGCCCTATTCAACTCTTATATGCCGTTTAGGCCAATCGGTGATAAAATTTGACTTTTAGTTAAACTTCCTAAGTACAACAAGAACAAGGTTAATCGGTAGGTTTTGTATATAGAATGGTGTAATACCACTCTTGACCCTTGAAAAAAATTTTTTCTCCCCGTTTAGGCCTATCGGCTCTTATAAAGCCTAGTTCAGGCCAATCAAAGCTGGAAAGTTTGACTCTTAGTCAAACTTGTCAATTATGACTAGAAATAAGATTAATTGGTTGTATTTGATATAAAAAACTATGTATATCATTCCGGATCTTGACAACCACATTTTCTCCCCATTGGGCCTCTTCAACTCATATATATCCTAGTTTAGGCCAATCAGGGTGAAAGTTTGACTTTTGGTCAAACTTTCTAATTAAGACTAGAACTAAGATTAGTGGCAGTAATTGTATATGAAAACTCTGTAATACTACTCCTGGCTCTTAAGAGCCACGTTTTCGCCATGTTTGGGCCCCTATTCGACTCTTCTAAGCCTAATTCAGGCCAATTAGGGTTGGAAGTTTGACTTTGGTCAAATTTCTCAATTAATACTATAAACAAGGTTAATTGGATATAATTGTACATATAAAAAATATAATACAACTCCCAAATCTTGAGAACCATGTTTTCCCTATGTTTTCCCCTATTCGGAACTTATTCGGAACCCTATGATTGTACAAAGAAACAATATCTATCCCAGATCTTGAAAACAATATAATACTACGCCTAGTCCAATGGGGTTGAAAGTTGGCATTTGGTCAAACTCAAAATTAAGATTCGAAATAAGTTTAATAGATAAAATTTGTACATCAAAACTATGCAATACCACTCTTGACTCTTAAAAATCGCATTTTCTCCCCGTTAGGCCATCATTAAACTCTTATAAGGCCTAATTCAGGCAATCGGGACTGAAAGTTTGAGTTTTGGTCAAACTTTCTAATTAAAACTAAAAAACAAGGTTAGTTAGTAGCATTTATAGATAGAAACTATTTAGTACCACTCACAGCTCTTCAAAACCACGTTCCCCCCTTTTAGGCCCTATTTAGCTCTTATAAGGCGTAATTCAAACCAATGGGGCTGAGAGTTTGACTTTTGGTCAAACTCCCCAATTAAGGCTAGAAATAAGGTTGACTAGTAGCATCGATGTATAGAAATAATATAATACCACTCTCGGTCTTAAAAACTACATTTCTCACATTTGGGCCCTATTTGGCTCTTATATGGCCTAGTTCAGGCCAATCGGGAATAAACGTTTGACTTTTGGCCAAACTTTCCAATTAAGACAAAAAAATGAGATAATTTGTAGTAATTGTTATATAAACTATGTAATACTAATCTCGGCTTGAACACTATGTTTTCCTCCCGTTTTGCCCTACTCAACTCTTATAAGGTCTAGTTCAGGCCAATCAGTGCTGAAATTTAACTTTTACCAAACTTCCCCATTAACACTTGAAACAAATTTAGTTGGAGGTAATTGTACATAGAATCTTTATAATACAACTCCCAACTCTTGAGAACCACATTTTTCCCATGTTTGTTCCTTATTCGGCTCCAATAAGACCTAGTGTAGGCCAAAAGGGTTGAAAGTTTGGCTTTGGGTGAAACTTCCAATTAAGACTTGAAATAAGTTTAACTGATAGTATTTGTACATAAAAACTATGTAAACTATTCTCGACTCTTGAGAACCACATTCTCC
>JAVJIF010031207.1:0-202054 GCA_038442645.1 Agave tequilana | reverse complement strand
TACACATGAGTAATGAAGCGCTCAAACACAATAATCAGGTATAGCTCACTACTTATATAAGTATAAACACATGTTTTAATGAAAACAACATCTAAACAAGTAATCAAACATGAAGCACAAGACATAAACAAATATGATCATTAGGGTAAATGTAAATATTATTAACACTAAGATATACATAATAACTAAATTAAAGTGAGAACACAAAAATATGAATCCATATGAATATGGGTGCGTCTCAAGTACTATACATGTATATCACAAGTCTAATATGTAAATCACCTAGAGGGGGGGTGAATAGGTGATGGCTAATCTAATGATCACTTAATGACAAATAATGCGGAATTAAAAACTATTATGACCAAATAAAACTTATTACACTAAACACCACGTATAACACAAGAGTGTAGCCGAATTTCCCGTGAAGGGCTCTGGATTAACTCCTCTAGATTCCCCTAGATAAGGGTTGAGGTGCCGCGTTGGCTCTCTTGGTTAAATACAAGTGTTAGCAAATAAACCCAAGCATATACAATATGAGCACACAATATATCAAACATATAAGATAAAGACAATATAAGTATGCAAGATATAAACAAGGAGATATAGAGAGAGTGAGCAATCGCAAACACAAGGGATTTGTTTCGAGGTTCGAGCACACTTGCTCTACATCCCCGCCTTCGACACACGAAGGATTTCCACTATGCTTGGTCCCAATGGATCACTCCTCGGTGCCGCAACACACCTACAATCCCTCGAACTCTCTAGTCCCGTACACACCGCAAGCCCCACAAGCTCGCCAAGGCCGCACCTCAAACTACAAGTTTGCACCCGAACTTAAAACACGACGAACACACTTGTCCGCCTCCTCAAAGAACAAAGAAGAAGTCTTTGGTGATCACAACACTTTGATCACCTAAAAACAATCTCACTACAACACTCCTATAGGATGATAGCAATGGAGAGCTCAAGTGTATGTGTGAGAAAACAAGGAAAGAGATGGTGGAGGAAAACTCAAGAAAATCTCTTTTAAACACTCTTGATAAAAACTCCACTTTTGATTGGAAGTATTAGCTCTCAAATTAGTGGAGAAAACTCTTTTAAGAAGTGAGAAAAACTGGCTCAAAGTCCACTAGAAATCTTAGAGAAAAACAATGCCCAAACCCCTAAATTTATAGGGCTAGAAAAACTAGCCGTTGGGGTCTGTCAGAACTGTCAGTCGACTGCCCGGTCGACTGGCCAACGGTCATATTTCAGACCGTTGTGCCAACGGTCGACCGGTCGGCCGACCGAGGCCAGGATACAGAGAGCAAGTCTCTCTGTCTGGTCGGCCGCCCGGTCGACCGGGGCTTTCCAGAGAGCAGAGCTCTCTAGACGGTCGACCGGGTCGGTCGACCGGCCCTCCTGCCAGAACTGGCGTGCACGTCTGTGCACGTCTGTCGACCGGCTCGGTCGACGGCTGAGGCCAGATCAGAAAATGGGATTTAAAACTTGGTCTTTTTGATTGAAATAAAATCCCATAAAATACTGAAAAATCTACAAAAATAGTTTTACCAATATACTTTGTTAAACAACATGCTTGCACAAAATTAAGGCATGTTACAAATGATTTGAACTATTTTTGTAACTTGGAAAATATGCTCAAACTAAAAACAGTATTTTTCAAAACTTGTTTTTCCAAAAACTTCACCAAATATAAAAACAAGATATTCTAAACACTTTTAAAGCATATAGTGTATGGATATGATCCACTACACAAACATGGTGAAATATCTATGTTTTTGACATTATGCACTAAACATGGTTTTGGATAAAACATGTAAACTTGAAAACCAAAAACCAAAATAGTATTTTTCTAAAAAGAAATTCTTTTCTAAAACAACTAAATTAAGAGTGTGTGTGTATATGTACTTGAGCAATCCCCGACCACCGACTATTCTATCCTTTACATTTTATCTAAAAATAAATCTTCTAAAAAAACAAACCTAGACTCAAGTCTTCATCTTCTTGAAGTCTTCACTTAAAAGCCTTCTTGACTTGGTCCAAACATCGTGCTAGCTCCAAAGTATGGCTTTAAATCCTTTGTTGGAGCTATGCACCTACTAAGATCTTGATCATGAATCTGTCACTAATTAAACACAAGATCATTAGTACTATAACTACATGAGTTGATCATCATCAAAACAAGAGTGATGGGCCTTTGGGCCAACAATCTCCCCCTTTTTGATGATGACAAAACTCATGAAGTTATATTGCATGGATTAAAGTAAAGCTTCAAGGAAGCTCCCCCTTACTCATGCATCTCAAATAAACAAATAGATATGCAATAAAGCTCATAAACATGTATACAAATGTATGGAGATAAACATGCTAATAAGCATAAAACAACCAATTCTTTTTTTCTCCTATTTGCAAAACCAAACATATATGCATAAACATATATGCATAACAATCCTTTTTCACAAACATGCATATAACCAAAATCTTTCTCCCCCTTTTTGTCAATCATCAGACAGAGATCAAGAAGGGGTAAACAATTAAGTGAATAAAAATTTATATGCGATATACATTCATGAAGAGGAAGACGGTTAAGTAACTTCCCTACTATACATTACATGAAAGAGGGATGACAAGCCCTAATTCACATAACGTATAATATGTAATGCATAGAGGAGATGTGAACTCCCCCTACACACGTGTATCACATAAAGAAGAGTTGTCAAGCTCCTCAATATAAGATACACTCAACATGAATCTATATGTAGAAGAGATGTTAAGCTCCCCTTGCATATAGGCAATATACATCAAAAGGTGTCACTTGAAAAAAAAATTTAAGATACCAATGTAAATAAACAAATTGTAAATAAACATTACAAATTTTTAATTTTTCAAATAGATAAAACATATTGATATCAATTAAATTTATAACAAATTTGAAGCATTTTGATACCAATTGAAAAACATGCATAAGCTTAAAAAATGTCAATTGAGATACCAATTGAAAATAAAATTTTAGATCAAGCTTAGCATAAAATACTATGTGCTTTAAAGATGTATACCAAATGTAAAGCAAGCACATGAAAATCATATATATGTATGAGAATGGAAAAACCAATTGAAAATTAGAGCATACATATATAGAAAACAAAATATGAGTATATACAAAAATAGAGTCAAATTGATACCAATTGAAACGATTCAATGATACCAATTGAAACAATAATAGGATCATGTGTATATCTCATAAACATTGAAGAATAAATAACTAGTTAAATAAATTTTTTAGAAACTAGTTAAGATCCTTCAAAAACATCAAAACAAATCATATGTATTTCATGAATCATACAAAATACAAGAATTGACGCTCGATCTATGAAGCTCAAAATATGTTCATGAACCAAAGTCATGACAACAAAAAAGTGTGAGTGAACAAGAATCATGTAATTAGTATTTTCATGAAAATATTCAATGAAGCTCAAATCAAACATGAATATTATTTTTATCAAACAATTCATGAAAATTCATTTTTCATATAAAACAAACTTCAAGGTATATGTATGATTCATCCAATCCTAACAATACACATACATATCCCAAACATAAAAGAGTCTATTAAAGGTGTTTGCATGAAGGCAAGAGACTCACGGGTATACATGTATATTTATTAGATTTGAATTTCAAAAATACATATACATGAAGTAAAACATGAAAATAGGCAAAACAAGTATAAATGAAAGAATCATCAAAACTAGCCTATATATATGTGCATATAGTGGGTACAAATGAGCATGAAGTGCAAACATATATAATCAATTTGTTCTCACTATTTGTACATGTATAAATACAAGTTTTGATAAAAACTATATTTAAACTAGTATTTACCACATGAAGCACATAAAACACATAAAACTTGAGCATGCTAAAAATGATATATGAACAAGCATGTAAATAAAATAAGGGGTTTAAAGATAGTTACCAACTCCAAACCTCCAAAACATGGTGGTAGTCCCACCAAAACCCTTGATAGCGATGCATCAAAATGTGTATCCTTCAAGTCCATGTGCATCCACCATCAAGGCACCATCCCTCTTACGTCTTGTGAGAGCCCTCACCTACATCAAAAACACAAGGTGGGGGTTTTGGTACCCATTTTTTCTTGGGTCCTTGGGGGTTAGTCTTGTAAGGAACCCAAACAGTTTTATTAGCAAAATTAATATGATGTATCCTATCATAACAAAATTTTGCTAAATGGCCTTTGTGGCCACAATGTGTACATTTGTACACCTTAGGATGCTTATGGTGTGGGTGTGGTCATGACTTGCAACATATGCATGATGATGATGTGCATGAATATGTGGAGTTTGTTTCTTTGAAAACAAGGTCTCCAATCTCTTATGATTAAATGCACAATTGCTCAAAGTTGAGCTCAAACAATTTATCCTATTTTTCAAAACATTAATCTCACTATTATCAATGGTGGCATGTAAAGCATGGTGAGATTGAGAATCATTTTTCTTATTCATTTTAGAAACATTTTCTTTTTCTTTTTCAAACATTTTTCTTTTCAAAGAAGTGTTTTCATTAAAAGCGACTTCCTTTTGTTTTTCCACCAAAACAATTTTTTTTCAAAATAGTGTTTCCTTCATACAAATCAATCAATTTAGAAAGCAAAGAAACATTCTCATTTTTCAAATCATCATTCTCTTTTTCAAAACATGCAATCTTAGTTTTAAAAGACTCATTTTCATTTTGCATGCAATCAAATTTCTTTTTCAAATTCTTATTATCTTTCTTAAGCATGTCATATTTTTCAAGTAGTATTTGACAAATGAAGTAAGCTCATCATATGACATGTTATTATCTTCATCTACCTCGGATTCGGCAGTTACCTCAAGGGGGTTATCCCCTTGGACCATATAGCACAAGTTGGGAGGTGTTGCTTCCAACATCCGAGTCACTCCCCGCATAGTATTGATCATTTTCGCCAAGGGAGAGGAGGGTGTTCCAAACTACAAAAGTCAAATCAAGATTAGCAACCCTAGATAAATAATCATCATTTAGGGTAGATCTTAAAGCATGTAGGGCTTTTGCATTAGCATCAATATTCTTACCATTTAAACAATATGCATCATTAGTTGTGACAAGATAGACATGAATGCCTAGGGCTTTGAGGTACAAAGACATCTTAACCTTCCAAATTTGGATGTTAAGAATGTCAAACATGGGTGGTGACATGAAGTCCATGGTGTGTGTACAAATATAGTGATTAGCCTAAAATGAGGAGGATCTTTAACTCTAGGTTGTAAGACCCAAATTCAGAGCACTTGGCTCTGATACCAATTGTAAATCACCTAGAGGGGGGTGAATAGGTGATGGCTAATCTAATGGTCACTTAATGACAAATAATGTGGAATTAAAAACTATTATGACCAAATAAAACTTATTACACTAAACACTACGTATAACACAAGAGTGTAGCCGAATTCCTCGTGAAGGGCTCTGGACTAACTCCTCTAGCTTCCCCTAGATAAGGGTTGAGGTGCCGTGTTGGCTCTCTTGGTTAAATACAAGTGTTAGCAAACAAACCCAAGCATATACAATATGAGCACACAATATATCAAGCATATAAGATAAAGACAATATAAGTATGTAAGATATAAACAAGGAGATAGAGAGAGAGAGAGTGAGCAATCGCAAAACAAGGGATTTGTTTCGAGGTTCGAGCACACTTGCTCTACATCCCTGCCTTCGACACACGAAGGATTTCCACTATGCTTGATCCCAATGGATCACTCCTCGGTGCCGCAACACCTACAATCCCTCGGACTCTCTAGTCCCGTACACACCGCAAGCCCCACAAGCTCGCCGAGGCCGCACCTCAAACAACAAGTTCGCACCCGAACTTAAAACACGACGAACACACTTGTCCGCCTCCTCAAAGAACAAAGAAGAAGTCTTTGGTGATCACAACACTTTGATCACCTAAAAACAATCTCACTACAACACTCCTATAGGATGAATAGCAATGGATAGCTCAAGTGTATGTGTGAGAAAACAAGGAAAGAGATGGTGGAGGAAAACTCAAGAAAATCTCTTTTAACACTCTTGATAAAAACTCCCCTTTTGATTGAAAGTATTAGCTCTCAAATTAGTGGAGAAAACTCTTTTAAAGAAGTGGGAAAAACTGGCTCAAAGTCCACTAGAAATCTTAGAGAAAAACAATGCCCAAACCCCCAAATTTATAGGGCTAGAAAAAACTAGCCGTTGGGGTCTGTCAGAACTGTCGGTCGACCGCCTGGTCGACCGACGAACGGTCATATTTCAGACCATTTGTGCCAACGGTTGACCGGTCGGCTGACCGAGGCCAGGATACAGAGAGCAAGTCTCTCTGTCCGGTCGGCCGCCCGGTCGACCAGGGCTTTCCAGAGAGCAGAGCTCTCTGGACAGTCGACCGGGTCGGTCGACCGGCCTTCCTGCCAGAACTGGCGTGCACGTCTGTGCACGTCGGTCGACCGGCTGAGGCCGATCAGAAAACTGGGATTTAAAACTTGGTCTTTTTGATTGAAATAAAATCCCATAAATACTGAAAAATCTACAAAAATAGTTTTACCAATATACTTTGATAAACAAACATGCTTGCACAAAATCAAGGCATGTTACAAATGATTTGAACTATTTTTGTAACTTGGAAAATATGGCTCAAACTAAAAACAGTATTTTCCAAAACTTGTTTTTCCAAAACCTTTTTTTCCAAAAACTTCACCAAATACAAAAACAAGATATTCTAAACACTTTTAAAGCATATAGTGTATGGATATGATCCACCACACAAACATGGTGAAATATCTATGTTTTTGACATTATGCACTAAACATGTTTTGGATAAAACATGTAAACTTGAAAACCAAAAACCAAAATAGTATTTTTCCAAAAAGAAAATTCTTTTCTAAAACAACTAAATCAAGAGTGTGTGTGTATATGTACTTGAGCAATCCACCACTATTCTATCCTGTACATTTTATCTAAAAATAAAATCTTCTAAAAAACAACCTAGACTCAAGTCTTCATCTTCTTGAAGTCTTCACTTGAAGCCTTCTTGACTTGGTCCAAACATCGTGCTAGCTCCAAAGTATGGCTTTAATCCTTTGTTGGAGCTATGCACCTACTAAGATCTTGATCATGAATCTGTCACTAATTAAACACAAGATCATTAGTACTATAACTACATGAGTTGATCATCATCAAAACTAGAGTGATGGGCCTTCGGGCCAACATAATAAACATTGCATTTAACCCTGACATGCAAAAAAAAAAATCATCAATAAGAAAGCATGTAAATAAAAATAAGGAGTTAGAGATAGTTATCAAACTAATTGAACTAGTCTCTAGGTCTCCAACTATGGTGGTCCTCCCACCAACATTCTTGAAGGTAATGCATCAAGTGTAGTGTCCATCAAGCTCAAACGCATTCACTATCAATGCAACAATACTCTCACGTCGTGTGAGAGCCCACACCTACAAAAATGAAATAGGGGTGAATTTTGATACCTAAACTTTCTTGGGTCCATGGGGATTAGCACCTTTCCTAACCCAAACATATTTACTAACAAAATTTAAATTATTAATCTTATCCTACCAAAATTTTGCGAGGTGTCCCTTGCGACCACAATGTGTACAAGTATACACTCTAGCATACAAACTGTCATGTGTGTGAACATGAGAAGCATGTGTATGCCGTGATTGGTGTACATGCATATGTGAAGCATGTTTCTTGCAAAACATGGATTCCAATCCTTGTGATCAATATCACATTGGCTCAATGTGGAACCCAAAAATCTACATTCTTCTTCAAAATATGTATATCATTTTCAATAGAAGAAGATGTGGAGCATGCAAAATGATTATCAAAGGAAGATGAAGCAATAGAAACATGACAAACATGAGCATCAAAAATATTTTTCAAAGAATCTTTTTCAATAGAAATGCATTCCAATTCTTTTAAAATTAAATAATATTTTTTCAAAGAATAATTTTCTTTAAAACAAAATCTAGTTTTGAAGACAAAAGATTATTATTTTTCAAAACAATATCAAAATCATTTTTATTGTTCAAAATTTCATTTTATTTCAAAGCAAGGTCAAGTTGGGATTTCAATGAGTCCCTTTCATTTGAAACCTCAACCTTTTCTTGCAAAACCAAATCAAGTTTAGAAAACAATTTTTTGTTTTCTTTTTTTAAATCAAAACTTTTCTTTTTCAAAGCTTTTATATTTGGAAAGCAAATTTTCACAAACAATAAAAGTTCTTCATTTAATGCATGTGCATCCATAGTATTTTCATTATTTGAAGAACTAGCACAATCATCTAGATGGGTTTCCGAATTTAACTCAAGGGAGTCATTCCCTTGGACCATGTAGCTTGTTTGCTCAGATTCAACCCTTCTTGGTTTTCTCTCCAAATGTGCTGAGTGTGTTCCATGGGAGAGATCAATGTTTTTCACATTACAAAAGCAGAATCACAATGAGAAACAATAGAAAGATGTTCTTTGGCAAGTATTTACATAACCGCATCTATGGCGTGTGCATTAACCTCAATGTACTTGCCATTATCAGAATAGGATTTCTTGGTAGTGGCAAGAGAAGCATGCAAATCTAGGGCTTTGAGGAAAGAACTCATTTTAAATTTTCACATGTCAATGTTCGAAACATCATACTTGGGAGGGTAAGATAGTCCATGAGTGCAAACTTATATGTGTGCAAAGCAATACTAGATTAGCAAATAAGGATCTCATTCCTAGGTGGTTAAATCGAATATCAGGAGCGCTAACTCTGATATCAATTGAAAGTACAACCTAGAGGGGGGTGAATAGTGTACGAGCTAATCTAGGACAAATGATGCGGAATTTAAAGACTAATTGCTAGCATACTATGTGTAATTAAGAGTGAGTCTGAATTTTTCGTGCAGGGCTCAGGACTACTCCTCCCGATTTTTCTGAATTATAAGTTGAGGTGCTTTAAAAGCTCTCTTGATTAAACATAAGTGTAGGCACACAACCAATGCCAAGCATGCATATGATATGAGCAATGTTAAGCAATGTAAGATATAAGAGAAAGAGAGTTGAGAGAAAAGATCCAAAAACAAACAAGAGGATTTGTTTTGAGATTCAAGCCACTGCTCTACATCCCCACCTTCACACAGAAGGATTTTCACTATGTCCACACATGACCTTCTACAAAGGACCTCCATCGAGGAATTACAACTCAACACCGGGAGTACACAACTCCTCCTCTCAACACAAACCTCTCCCAAGAGGTAGGCACTAAGCCAAGCACAAAGCAAAGAAAAATACAACTTGGTGACCCAAATGATCACAAATAACTCTTGGTGATCTTAAAAGATCACAAACAATTTTTTTCACAATATAAAGATCATAAAGATAGATTTGAGATGATATAGCTCAAGTCTGAGATATCAAAGTGTTTGGAAAAGAAAACACATAGAAATACTTGGGAAAAACTTATTGATACATATGTAAAATGAAGAACAAACAAATTTCCCAAATATAGTTTTTCTTTGATTTTCCAAAAACATTGAAAACAAATAAAGATAGAGAATATTGACACAAAAACTCTTTTGAAAACTTTGCTAACACTTAAGAGAAGTATAGAATTTTAGCTTTTAAAAATCTTATTAAAAACTGGCCTCAAGGATCCATATTTATAGGGCCTTAAAAATATAGTCGTTAGGGTCTAGAACTAGGCCAGAATGGCCTGTCAGTTGACCGCCCGGTCGACCGACCAACGGTCATATTTCTGACCGTTGGGGTTATCGGTCGACCGCTTGGTCGACTGCCCCACGGAAAAGTTGCTTGTTGGTCGACGAGGCCAGAACAAGAGAGCAAACTCTCTGGTGAGTCGACCAACCGGTCTACCGGGCCAGATCCAGAGAGCAAGCTCTCTGGATCGATCGACCGCACGGTCGACCGGCCCAAGGCCAAGGCTATGTGCACGTATCCGTTCACATCGGTTGACTGGCCGGTCGACCAAGCTCTCGTCCGATCGACCGCTGGAAGGCTCACACCATGATTTTCAGGGTTAAAGAATGGACTTGTAAACACCCTAAAAAATCAAATAAAATACATAAAATTTCACAAAAATAGGTTCTTATCAATACTTGAAGTACAGATATGCGTGATAAAAAATTAACACATATTACAAACTGTTTGAATTATTTTTGAGGTATAGAAATTAAGCTTTAAACCAAAAACCCATATTTTTTCAAAACCAAACTTCTAAAGGAAAATATGATTTTTCTTCAAACTTGTATACATACAAAAACATGATATTTTAAACACATATAAAGCATAGCGTGTATCGATAGAATCCAATACACATGTAAATGATATATCTATGTTTTTGACAATAAATCCAAAGCTATGTTTTGAGTTTAACAAAACTTAAACACATGACTAAATATACATCAAAATAAGTTTTTAGACAGTATGAAACATCAATGTATATGAATGAAATCGAACATACATATAAACCATGTAAACTTGTTTTGATTTTATCGATTCATGAAAACCGAACAGATATATTCTTAAAAATTCAAAATGGTTAAACAGAAACAAAAACTTTTGAATTTGTGTGTGTATACTTGAACATATCAAAACTATCTTTACAGAGATCTAAATACTAAACAAATCAATGCTAGATGCAAGTCTTCTCATCTTCATCCCAAGATGACTCGATCCAAACACGATCCATGAGCTTGACTCCATCTCGAGTACTAGATGCGATCTTTAAGTGCGAACTCTTGATTTACACGTGATAACTCCAAAACTGGCTTTGAATTCTTTATTGAAGCTGATGTTAATCGAATGGCAAGTGCGCCAATCGTTAACAATTAATATAGCGTGAAATAGAGTCTCGTCCCACGAGAATTGTTGTTTAAAGTATCAATTTAATCTTTCCTAATTCTATTTGAATAATCAATTTAGTTGGAAGATATTGTGAATAAACTATTACTAAAACAGTTTGCTTTATTTATCAAAAAAACTATGGTAATAATTTTGGTAATTGTAATCAGATAAAATATCATGCTTGTGCTAATTCATCCTACTAATGCTAACAATCGTAATTCCTTATCCTATTTAGTACTTTCTCTCGAATAATATCAATTCTATCTTCTAAATCTAGAATCTAGAATCTCTCAATCTTGTAGATTGCTAGTTAGAAGATGCATTAAGTATGATGAATTTTCCTACCTGACTCCACGACTCTTATGTCTCAACGTTTTAAGTTATGGTTGTTGTTGCCCAAAGGCCTTCCACTCTAGTTTTGATGGTGATTAACTCATGTAGTTATGTTTACTAACTATCTTGTGATTTTAGTTACAGATCATTGATCAAGATATTAGTTGGTGATTGCTTCAAAAAGAGGAGTTTGGAAGCCGTCACATGGTGATTCCCGTGCCCGAGCATCAAGATCATATCTTTGCACTCGGTGGATCACGTTTGGGATCGAGTCGACTTGAAGATGGAAGATCGTCAAGAATTAGGTATCCTAGTGTTTAGTATGTTTTAGATCCATTTGTAAATATATGTATAGTTGATATGCTCAAGTGCACAAACACACACGTTTTATGGTCTTTCGGTTTTTTAGTTTAACCGATATGTGTTTTCATGAATAGTTGATCAAAACGTTTACATGGTTTATATGTATAATAGAAGTATTCTAGTTATACATGCATGCTTACATGACTTATACAAACTTATTTTGACTATCCTATTCATGTATAGAAAAATCTAAGTTTGATAAAAATACAAGTTTTGGTTTTTGGTAAAATGATAAGACACAAAAATAGTTCATATTGATTGATATTTGAGCCAAACTTTTTATCACATGTTTATATATCAATGCAAAATGATAAAACTATTTTTGGGTATTTTTACAAGACTTAAAAAGATTTTCTAAAATATTTTTAACATGTGTTTCTGTCCCAGTTTTGTGGCTGACAGGCCAGGTCGGCCGACCGCACGGGTCGACCGCACCTAAGGCCGGTCGACCCTTGCGGTCGACCGACGTGCACAAGCCTGTGCACGTTTGGCAGACACAGGGACGGTCGGCCGGCCGGCCGACCGGACTAGAGAGCTCTGCTCTCTGTTTATTTGGGTCAACCGGGCGGTCGACCGGGTTTGCCCAACGGTCATATTTCAGACCGTTGGCGGTCGGCCGGGCTGGCCGACCGGTAGCCTGTCAGGCTGCCAGATCAGCCTAACGGCTAGTTTCTGTTTTGGCCTATATAAACCCCACTCCTTTGGGTTTTTGGCTAAGATTTCAAGAGCCAAAATTTCTCTGATATACAAGTTTTAAAACAAGTTTTCAAAAGGGTTCTTGGGCTTTAAACTTCCAATCTTATTTGTTTTAGGTTTTTGGAAAAATCAAAGAAAAGAATATTTTGGGAGGTTTGTTTTTGTTCTTCATTTCCATTATCTTCAAGAGTTTTCCCAAGATTATTTCTTTGAGTTTTTGTTTCCAAATACCTAGTTTTTCACACTTGAGCTTATCTTCTATCCTATTCTATTAGGATCTTGTTTTTGTGGAAAAGAGAGAAGAAAAAGAGATTGTTTGAGGTTGATTGAGCCTCCAAGTTGTACACCCTTGTATTTGTTGTATCCCTCTTTGGTAGAGGTTGATCGGGTGATTGGTTTGCTCCCTCTTTGGTAGAGGTTGAGTTGGTGGTTTGCTCCCTCTAGTGAGAGGTGGAGTTTGGTTTGTAAACCCTCTTCGGTAGAGGTGTTGGTTGTTGTTCCTACCCCTCGGTTGTGAGGTGGTGTTTGAGAGAGGAGTTTGGTACTCCTTGTGTTGTAACAAATCCTCTTCGGTAGAGGTTCCCTCGGTGGGAGATAGTGGATTGAAAATCCTACACGGTGGTGTAGGCGGGGATGTAGAGCTAGGTGCTCGAACCTCGAAACATATCTTTGCCTTTGCGTTTGATCCATTGTCTCTCAACTCTCTCTCTCTCATTTATTTGTGCAAAGCATCATTCATTATTCATATCATACATTGCTTGCATTATACCTTGCATATTTCATATTGCTATATCTTGTGTATGCTTGGTTGTTTGTGTGTGCCTCACTTATACTTAACCACAAGAGCTTCACATAGCACCTCAACCCATTCAAGGGGAATCAAGAGGAGCTAGTCCAGAGCCCTTCACGGGGAATTCGGCTACACTTGTGTGTTTGTATTAAGTGTGTTGCAAAATTTGCATTAGCTTCCGCATTTAGCGCATTTTGTTTCTAGATTAGCAAGTACACCTATTCACCCCCTCTAGGTGCTTTTCAATTGGTATCAGAGCCAACGCTCCTGATACTTAGGCTTAACATCCTAGGAGTGAGATCTATTTGTTTGCTAATCTTGTTCGCATTTGCTTGTTTGCACACAGATAGTTTGGACCCATGGCCTTCATGACCCCACCTATGTTTGACCCTTCCAACATTCTTGTTTGGAAGATTAGGATGACCGTTTATTTACAAACCCTAGGACATAAGGTTTACCTTGCCATTACCAAGGAATCCTACCTTGGTGATAGCAATCATATAGGGGCCAATGCACAAGCCCTTGAGGCCATTAGAAGCACATTATCTAAAGATTATCTTATGAGTGTTTCTAACCTTGATTCCGCTTTTGCAGTGTGGAACAAGTTAACAACAACCACCACCTCCGAGCTTCAAATGCCAATCCAAGAGGAGGAGTCTAGTGGAGAATCCGAGTCACAATGCTTGATGGTCCAAGGGAATGACTCCCTTGAGGTACTTTCAGAATCTCAACTAGATAGTGATGATTGTGCTAGTTCTTCAAATGATTTTGTTGATCCCCATGCTTTAAATGAAGAACTATCTATTGTTTGTGAAAGCTAATAGAAAAATATAATGTTTTGAAAAAGAAAAGTCTAGGCATTAACAATGAAAATAAAAATTTGATTGCTAGACTTGATATTGTTTTGCAAGAGAAAGAGGAGATTGCTAATGAGAGGGATTCATTAAATCTCAACTTGATCTTGCACTTAAAGAAAATGAGTTTTTAAAATCTAAAAATGATTGTGAAACTCTTTTGAAGAAAAATGAAATTTGTCTTCAAAGTTGATTTTGTTTTAAAAGAAAATAATTCTTTAAAAAGAGAAATTGACTTTATTTCAAAAGAATTAGAAATTTGTTTAAAGAAAAATATTGTTTTGAAAAAAGATTTACATGCACATGTTTGCCATGCTAGCGTAGCCTCTTCATCTAGTCTACCTATTATATGCATCTCTTCTTCTAAGATTAATGATGATTTTTGTTTGTTGAAGAAGAGAGTGGATTGTTTGGGCTCCACTTTGAGCCATTGTGCCAAGAGCCATACACGTTTGGAAACTTTGTTTCGAAAGAAACAAGTTCCATCTTTTCATGCACACCCCTCCACGGCATACACATGCTCCTCACGGACACACCCATCACATGTATGCTCATGTGTACACTTGTACACATTGTGGACGTAAGGGCCACCTTTCTAAATTTTTCTATGATAGAATACATGTTGTAAATTTAGCAAATAAATTTGTTTGGGTTAGATAAGGTACTAACCCCCATGGACCCAATAAGATATGGGTACCAAAGATCACCCCTCCTATTTTTGATGTAGGTGTGGGCTCTCACATGACATGAGAGTTGCTGTACCTTGGAGTGAATGCGTTCCGAGCTTCATGAAAATCAATTGGATGCATCACTTTCAAGGGAAGTTTGGTGGAGAAGACCACCATGTTTTGGAGACATGGAGAATTGCCTCATAGGTTTTAGTAACGATTCCTAACTCCTTATTTTGTTTACATGCTTTTATATTCATTGTTTTTAGCATGTTTCATTGTTTAGTGATTAGTATGAAAATGCCATGATAATTAGATTCTTGACATACATGTACAGTATTTGAGACACCCATGTTTAATGTGGATTATTATTTTGTATTCTCGTATTTGATTAGCTATCATGTACATCATAAATCTAATAACATGTGGATATTCATAATAATCATGTTTATGTTTATCATGTTGATTTATATCTTTGTTTTATGCTTCATGATTTGAATATATGTTTAAATGTTAGTTTTTATTAAGACTAGATATATATTTTGTGCATATAGTGGGCCACAATAAATCTATATATGTTAGTGCTTGAATGCTTATTTGAACCCATTAGATGTGCTAGTATAGTCTAGTTTTGATGATTCATACATTTTAAACTTGTATCCTACTTTTGGATTTGTTTTATGATCATGTGTTTCCATTTCATGTATATGTCTATTTTACCAAACTTTAAGATATACATGTATACCCCTTGAGTCATTTGCCTTTCATGCAAATCTATATATATATGGACTCAAATTGTGTTTAGGGATATGTATGTATACCTCTTGTGTTGACAAATCATACATATACCTTGAAATGAAATTTGTTTTAATGAAAATTTAGTTTTTCTTGATTTCGTGTTTATTAATTTAACTTCATGTATATCCATTTTATCCAAATTATTGTTATACATATACATCCTTTTTGAGTCACGTGCCTTCATGCATATATCTTTGTGGACCGGTGTGTTTGGATATGTATGTATACTTTAATTTGGATAGGACATACATATACCTTGAAGACTAAATAGTTTTGATGATTTTCATGTTTTCTTGTTTTAAGGAATATTAAGCTTAATTGCCAATTTTCTTGACTATATGTTTCACATAACACTTGCACACTCGCCTCTTTTACAATGTTTCTCATGATTGTGTTTTTCATGAGTATGTTTGAGCTTAATGGATTTTGAGTGTTTTAGTGCCATGTGGATTTCATATTTCATGAAAATAATTTTGTTTTATTCCTTACTTGAAGGATTTCGTACTAGTTTAAAAGATTTTCCATTTAACTAGTTACGGTATTCTTCATTTTGGTAGAGTTTTTTCAAACAAAGCTTATTTTTCAAATCTATTTTTGAAAACCCCTACCATCTATGGGAGGTTGGATGGGAGATCATGTTCATGTATGCTTTAAAATGAAAATCATTTAAACTTGAACCATGAATGGGTGGTAGGTTATATGATGTATACACTTGATCTTATTGTTGTTTCAATTGGTATCATTGAATTCTTTCAATTGGTATCAATTTTGACATTTCTTGTATACTCATATATGTTTGTATGTATGTATGCTTCAATTCCAAGAATATCAATTTCAATTGGTATATATTTTTCATACATATATATGTTTGTGTTTATGCTAAGCTTGAGCTTCAATTTTGTTTCAATTGATTACTTTTAAATTGATATCAAGCCTACGCATTGTTTTAGTTGGTATTTCATAAAGGGGGAGAAAATTTGATTTTGTCTTTCAATTGGTATTTGTACTCCCATACTTTATGATTGAAAATTTAAATTTAGTATCATATGTTCAAAATGAAAAATATTTACAATTGGTATCAATATTTTTTTTTGTTTGTTTCCTTTCAATTGGTATCAAGATGCTATTCTTTGACATATTTTTAATTGGTACCTTAATTGATTGTCACCCCTAATTGACTTTGTTTTTGTTTTAGACAAAAAGGGGGAGAATATTGTTTTTCTTATTTTCAACCTTTTATTGATTTTTTTTTGTTTCGAACAAAAGGGGGAGAAAGATTTGTTGATTTGGTTTTGTTTTTACCCCTCATCGAAGGTTGTTTCTTTATATTAAAAGAGGAGAAGATTTTGTTTTGCTTTTGATTTTTTACCCCTTTGTTGATAATTGACAAAAAGGGGGAGAAAGATTTTGAGTTTATAAGATTTATATATACATGCTTATGTTTTGCATTTATTAAGTTTAATTATTAATTTTAATTTAGTTTAATTTAATTGGTATGTAGAGCATGTTTTGTTTTTGAACATTTTATTGGTATCTAGAACCTTTTGTTGTTTATGCATTTCTATGCATTCATGTTTAAGAGCATTCATTGTATATTCATTATGTTTATTTATTTACTCATGAGTTAAGGGGGAGCTTCTTTGAAGCTTAACTTTAATCCATGCATATATAACTCCATGAGTTTTGTCATCATCAAAAAGGGGGAGATTGTTGGCCCAAAGGCCTTCCACTCTAGTTTTGATGATGATTAACTCATGTAGTTATGTTTACTAATTATCTTGTGATTTTAGTTAAAGATCATTGATCAAGATATTAGTTGGTGATTGCTTCAAAAAGAGGAGTTTGGAAGCCGTCACATGGTGATTCCCGTGCCCGAGCATCAAGATCATACCTTTGCACTCAGTGGATCACGTTTGGGATCGAGTCGACTTGAAGATGGAAGATCGTCAAGAAGACTTAGGTATCCTAGTGTTTAGTGTGTTTTAGATCCATTTGTAAAGATATGTATAGTTGATATGCTCAAGTGCACAAACACACACGTTTTATGGTCTTTCGGTTTTTTAGTTTAACCGATATGTGTTTTCATGAATAGTTGATCAAAACAAGTTTACATGGTTTATATGTATAATAGATGTATTCTAGTTATACATGCATGCTTACATGACTTATACAAACTTATTTTGACTATCTTATTCATGTATAGAAAAATCCAAGTTTGATAAAAATACAAGTTTTGGTTTTTGGTAAAAATGATAAGACACAAAAATAGTTCATATTGATTGATATTTGAGCCAAACTTTTTATCACATGTTTATATATCAATGCAAAATGATAAAACTATTTTTGGATATTTTTACAAGACTTAAAAAGATTTTCTAAAATATTTTTAACATGTGTTTCTGTCCCAGTTTTGTGGCTGACAGGCCAGGTCGGCCGACCGCACGGGTCGACCGCACCTAGGCCGGTCGACCCTTGCGGTCGACGGACGTGCACAAGCCTGTGCACGTTTGGCAGACACAGGGACGGTCGGCCGGCCGGCCAACCGGACTAGAGAGCTCTGCTCTCTGTTTATTTGGGTCGACCGGGCGGTCGACCGGGTTTGCCCAACGGTCATATTTCAGACCGTTGGCGGTCGGCCGGGCCGGCCGACCGGTAGCCTGTCAGGCTGCCAGATCAGCCTAACGGCTAGTTTCTATTTTGGCCTATATATACCCCACTCCTTTGGGTTTTTGGCTAAGATTTCAAGAGCCAAAATTTCTCTGATATACAAGTGTTTTAAACAAGTTTTCAAAAGGGTTTTTGGGCTTTAAACTTCCAATCTTATTTGTTTTAGGTTTTTGGAAAAATCAAAGAAAAGAATATTTGGGAGATTTGTGTTTGTTCTTCATTTCCATTATCTTCAAGAGTTTTCCCAAGATTATTTCTTTGAGTTTTTGTTTCCAAATACCTAGTTTTCCACACTTGAGCTTATCTTCTATCCTATTCTATTAGGATCTTGTTTTTGTGGAAAAGAGAGAAGAAAAAGAGATTGTTTGAGGTTGATTGAGCCTCCAAGTTGTACACCCTTGTATTTGTTGTATCCCTCTTTGGTAGAGGTTGATCGGGTGATTGGTTTGCTCCCTCTTTGGTAGAGGTTGAGTTGGTTGGTTTGCTCCCTCTAGTGAGAGGTGGAGTTTGGTTTGTAAACCCTCTTCGGTAGAGGTGTTGGTTGTTGTTCCTACCCCTCGGTTGTGAGGCGGTGTTTGAGAGAGGAGTTTGGTACTCCTTGTGTTGTAACAAATCCTCTTCGATAGAGGTTCCCTCGGTGGGAGATAGTGGATTGGAAATCCTACACGGTGGTGTAGGCGGGAATGTAGAGCTAGGTGCTCGAACCTCGAAACATATCTTTGCCTTTGCGTTTGATCCATTGTCTCTCAACTCTCTCTCTCTCATTTATTTATGCAAAGCATCATTCATTATTCATATCATACATTGCTTGCATTATACCTTGCATATTTCATATTGCTATATCTTGTGTATGCTTGGTTGTTTGTGTGTGCCTCACTTATACTTAACCACAAGAGCTTCACATAGCCCCTCAACCCATTCAAGGGGAATCAAGAGGAGTTAGTCCAGAGCCCTTCACGGGGAATTTGGCTACACTTGTGTGTTGTATTAAGTGTGTTGCAAAATTTGCATTAGCTTCCGCATTTAGCGCATTTAGTTTCTAGATTAGCAAGTACACCTATTCACCCCCCTAGGTGCTTTTCAGTTGTTAATCCTAAAATCTTTTGCTAAGTTATCTCCTTTCAGACTCTAACCTAGCCTTCTGATTAATTGTACGCGCCAATTGTAACATAAAGTACAAGATTAATGGCTTAGCATGCAAAATATATGCAAACTTTATAAAGCATGTTGTAAAATTTGCACAAAACACAACATCATATCATCAATACAATTCCCTACATCATACCCTAGCTATGAAAAATTAGTTCATAACTAAGAAAATATAACACATTATAATATAAAAATAGATTATACTAAAAATTAAATAAAGAAAAAGGTAAGAGAGCACCCAACAAATGAAGCCTTTATGAAGAATTCCTTGTTGAAATGTGAAAAGTCACCTAGAGGGAGGGTGAATAGGTGATATAGCTAATCTATGAACTCAATGCGGAATTTAAAAACTTAATGCAATACACTCAAGTGCAATCAACAAGTGATGCACACACAACCAAGCCAAGCAATAATGAATGCACAATATGAATATTTGCAAGGCACAAAGTAAAGAGAGAGATAGAGAGAGAGTCAATGGATCAAGCGCAAACAACAAGATATGTTACGAGGTTCGAGCACCCAGCTCTACATCCCCGCCTTCGACACACGAAGGATTTCTAATCCACTAGCTAGTCCACAAAGAACTCTCACAAGGAGTACCCAACTCCTCTCTTTACAACCACAACCTCCTCCTTGAGGCAAGCTCCAATCCAACAAAACAATCACCTCACAACTTGAGGGATTAGCACAAAGCAAACAAGGATCACCTCACAACTTGAGGGATACAACCCAAGGCACAAAGCCAAGCAAAGATTGGGTTTTAACTTGGTGGTCTAACAAACAACCACAAACAATCTCTTTCTCCCACACAAAGATCCTATAGAAGAGATAGTAGATTTTAGCTCAAGTGTGGAGAAAACCAATGGAATGGAAATCAAAATCACAAAAAAATTCTTGGGAAAAACTGAAACCAAGATATAGAAGATGAATCAAAACTCATTTCTCAAAAACCCTTTTCTTTGGTTTTCCAAACCCTAGCAAAAACTCCAAATAGATTGTTCAATATGAGTTCAAAAACTTCTTTTGATTGCTGTGAAAACACCAGAAAGTAGGGAAAAATTCGTACAGAAATTCTTAGAGAAAAACTCTCACAAATGGGGTATTTATAGACCCCAGAAAAATATAGCCGTTGGCAGCTGAAAAAGCCAGAAATACACTGCCGGTCGACCGGTCCGGTCGACCGTCCAACGGTCAAATTCTGCCCATTGGCAGCTACCGGTCGACCGCCCCGGTCGACCCAAACAAACAGAGAGCTCTGCTCTCAGACCCGGTCGACCCGGATGGTCGACCGTCCCATGTCTGCCAAACGTGCACAGATCTGTGCACGTCGGTCGACCGACCCGGTCGACCAACTTCATGCCAAGTCGACTTGTCAGAAGACTAGTCGACTGGTTGAAGCCTGGAACAGAAAACTGGGTCAGAAAAACAGTTTAAAAATATTGTTAAAAATCTTTTAACACTCCTAAAAATCACTAAAAATAGTTTTATCATTTTGCATTGATATATAAACATGTGATAAAGATTTCAACTCAAATATCATGCAATTTGAACTATTTTTGTGTCTTACAATATTTTCTAAAAACCATAAACTGTATTTTCTAAAACTTGGATTTTGAATGGAAAATACGTTTTGTCCAAAACTCTTCCAAATACAAAAACATGATATTTAAACACTTTGAAGCATGATGCATATGGATAGAAATCCAATATACATGAAACAAATATATATCATAGTTTTTGTCCTTAATTCCAAAATTATGTTTTGTTAAAACACAAAACCTAAAACACATGAAATAGGTATATCAAAGTAAGTTTGTCTAAGAGTTGAAGCATGCATGTATATAGAACAAATCTAATATACATTAAACCATGTAAACTTGTTTTGATATAATATCTATTCATGCAAACCAAGATCGGTTAAACCAAAAACCGAAAACCAAAACATGAAACGTGTGTGTTGTGAACTTGAGCATATCATACTATTCTAATCTTTACAATTTGGATCTAAACACAAAACTAAACTATGGTACCGATGTCTTCTTGTAGAGCGCAATCTCCAAGCCGACTCGATCCAAAACTCTTTGATCCACCGAGCAAGTGCTATATATGATCTTTGACGCTCGGGCTCTTGAATCAACATGTGAAAGATGTGTGGAAGCTTTCACCAACTAATAACTTGATTAATGATCTGAAACTAAATAACACAAGATTATTAGTACACATAACTACATGAGTTAATCATCATCAAAACTAGAGTGGAAGGCCTTTGGGCCAACAATCTCCCCCTTTTTGATGATGACAAAACTCATGAAGTTATATATGCATGGATTAAAGTTAAGCTTCAAAGAAGCTCCCCCTTAACTCATGCATAGGATAAACAACTAATAAATGGCTCTAGATACCAATGAAATTATAAAACAAATAAACAAGTTCTAGATACCAATTAGCATAAACAAATAAACATGCTCTTGATACCAATTAAACTAAAACAAATAAATATGCTCTAGATACCAATTAGCACAAACAAATAAACATGCTCTTGATACCAATTAAACTAAACAATAAAACATGCTCTAGATACCAATTAAATTATAAAAACATATAAAACATGAAACATGCATATAAACTCAAATTCTTCTCCCCCTTTTTGTCAATCATCAACAAAGGGGTTAAAAACAAAACATACACCGATTAAAAGAAATTCTTCTACCCCTTATTTACAAAACTAATAAAAACATATTCTTTTTATATTCAAAACAAAGAATCAATCAAGGGATGCTCTCCCCCTTTTTGTCTAAACTCAAATATGATACCAATTAAAAAAATGTGTCAATGAAGTGCATTTTGATACCAATTTAAAAGTGAAACTATACCAATTGAAAAACAAAAAATCTTTATACCAATTGATAAGTAAACAAACAACATGCCAATTGTAAATAAACAATCTTGATATCAATTGAAATTAAACATAACAAATTTTGAATTTCTAAACATAAATGTTGATACCAATTGAAAATAAACAAAAATCTTTAATACCAATGTTGATTTAAACATATAAACAAATTAGATTTTGATACCAATTGAAATTATTGCCAATTGAAATTATTATTCTCTATCATAAAGTAAGGGAGTGGAATACTAAATACCAATTGAAAGATGAAATACAAGATTTTCTCCCCCTTTATGAAATACCAATAAAAACTATGATAAGGCTCGAATTAAGATACCAATTGAAAACTAAATCAATTGAAACAAAATTGAATCTCAAGCTTATCATAAACAAAAACTTGTGCTTAAAGATATAGGGATATAATAAGCACAAATAAAACATATATATGTATGAAAATTAGATATCAATTGAAATTGATATTCTTTGAGATGAAAGCATACATATACGAAAATATATGAGTATACAAGAAATGTCAAGATTGATACCAATTGAAAGATTTCAATGATACCAATTGAAACAACAATAAGATCAAGTGTATATCTCATATTCCTACCACCCATTTCATGTTCAAGTTTACTATGATTTTCACTATAAAGCATACATGAGCATGATCTCCCATCCAACCACCCTTTGATGGTAGGGGTTTTCAAAATAGGTTTACAAATATAGTATGTTTGAAAACTACTACCAAGGAAGAATATCACAACTAGTTATATGAATCAACTAGTACGAGATCCTTCAAATAAGGAATAACAAAAATATTTTTCATGAAGACACATGTAAACCACATGGCACTAAGACACTCAAAATCCATATAGCACAATTTGTACTCATGAAAACTAAGTCATGAGAAAACATTAAATAAGGTGAGTGTACAAGTGTTGTGAGAAATATATCAACATGAAAATGGACAATCAAGCTCAATATTGAAAACATGAAATTCATCTAGGATGTGAAATCACTTAGCAAACATGAAATTCATCCAAACGATTTAAACTTCAAGGCATATGTATGTCATGTACAAACTAAAGTATACATACATATCCTAAACACAATGAGTCCACAAAAGTATATGCATGAAGGCACGTGGCTCAAGGATGTATATGTATAAATGATAGTTTGGACAAGATGGACATATACATGAAGTTAAAACAAAATATGTAAAATGATGAATACAAGTCAAATGCAAGAATCATCAAAACTAGACTATACTAGTACATCAAGTGAATACAAATGAGCGTTTAAGCACAAACATATATAAAGGTCTATTTGTAGCTCACTAGTTGTACAAGTATAAATCCTAATCTTAATGAAAACTATCATTCAAGCAAGTAGTCAAAACATGAAGCATAAAACGGGACATAAATCATCATTACAAACATAAAATGATCATTATGTAAATCCACATGCTATTAGAGCTATGAAGTGCATAATAGCTAAAAAAATGGTGAGAACACAACATATGGGTCCATATAAACATGGGTGATCTCATAAGCTATACATGCATGTCAATGGTCTAATAAGCATGGCATTTAACATATTTATCAAAACAAAACATGAGTCATCAAAAACAAAACATCATAAACATCCATAAGATCATTATGTATATGCATGTACATTAGATCTAGGGCATACATGATAGTACTAAACAAGGTGAGAACACAAAGATAAGGTCCATATAAAACATGGGTGTCTCAACAACTAATCATGTAAATCATAAGTCTAATAAACATGGCAAATATCATACTAATCATGAAACAATAAAACAAGACATTCTATGAATAGATGAACATGAAAATCATGCAAATAAAAATGGGAGTTAGAGAATGATACCAAAACCGATGAAGGTGCATCTCGAGTTCTCCAAACCACGGTGGTCCTCCCACCAAATCCCTTGAGAGTGAAGCATCCAAATGGTTCTCTTTTAAGCTTAGAACGCATCCACCTCAAGGCACCAATACTCTCACGTGATGCGAGAGCTCCCACCTACATCAAAAGTCAGGAAGGTGGTTTTGGTACCCATTTTCTTTTGGGTCCATATGGGTTAGTATCCTTTCTAACCCAAACAAGATTATGAAAAACACCTAGAGGGGGGGTGAATAGGTGTAATTGCTAATCTAACAATCTTTTTAAAACTAAGATGGATGAATGATGCAACGATCTCTCAAAACAAGACTAAGAGCCGAATACCCCGTGAGAGGTTCTGAACTCCTTCCTCCCATTCCCTTGAATGGTTAGAGGTGCGCAATGCAACCTTGTTGTATGAGAATTGATCGAACAAAGTATGAATAAAATGCAATGATGAAATGCACACAAGATATATCACAAGTATCACAAGCAATAACACAAGGAAAGAAAACTAGATCTTAAGCAAGTAATTGAAAGCAATAGAGTGCAAGAGAAATTTAAAGTAAAAATAAACGCAAGGCAATCGCAAACACAAGATGTTTGTTTCGAGGTTCGAGCCACCGCTCTACTCCCCACCTTCACCTCCGTGAAGGGTTTCCACTATCCACCGAGGACGCTTACAACGGTCTACCGAAAACCCGAGCACCGAGCTCCACAACTTACAAGATCTCTACTGAAGAGGTGTCTCCACAAGAACAAGAAGAGGAACAAGTAACCAAAGTGATCACAACAAGATCACTTAAACTCTTTTACAAACTCTCACTCTTTTACAACTTCCTTATAGATTGAGTATGGAATTTTTGGCTCTAAGAAGTGTAGTGAGAAAACTCAGTTGTAGAGATGATTTTTGCAAAGGAACACAACTGAAAAACAAGCTCAAGAAAGAGTAGGAAAGGAGAGCTTAAACACTTTTCTTTTCTCTTTGAAAACTTTGAAAACTTGAGGATTTTTCTTGGTATTTTGCAAGAGACTCTTCTCCTCTATTTATAGGGAGAGAAATAGGTTAAAATAATTTATTTTAAGTTTATTTACTCTGAAAAAGTTCTCCAAAACCTCAGAAAAAAGTCTGCAAAAACAGATCAAAGGCAGATTTCAGAATTGCACAAAAGAGGAAAAAGCCGTTGGGCTGTTGCAGGCCTAGCGGTCGACCGGGCCGGTCGACCGCCAGCTCAGCTGGCAAAGAGCCGTTGGGCTCGGGTCGACCGCCCGGGTCGACCGTCCCAAAAGACAAAACACAGCTTCCTTCTTGCGGTCGACCGGGCGGTCGACCCAGAAAACCCGAGAGCAACTGCTTTCAGTCGGTCGACCCGGGCGGTCGACCGACAGACGTGCACAAGTGTGCATGTCCTCGCACTGGCGCCGGTCGACCGTGCCGGTCGGCCGGTCAGCCTGAAAACGAAAAACAGCAGGATTTTGAACTTGGAAATTTTTGTAAAAAATATTTTGAAGAAGTGAAAGGTAAGTAATAATCTGGAAATAGTATGTATACATGATCTAAACAAGATATATGTCTTTGTAAAACTTGGAGTCATGTATATTTGTCAAGTCATGAGAAAAACTTCAAAAACAAAAATTCTAACTATAAAAACTTGTGTACAAAAACATGTGTGTGTATCCTAGAGCCAGTTTCAAAACTCAACCTTAACAATCTAATTCTTACATTTGTTCTAAGTACTAAAAGTGCTTCAAGAGGGCTTTTCACCATAAGATCTTCAACACTTGATTCTTGAGCCCAATTTGAGTTGACTTGAGTCCAAAACACTTGCTTATAGGGAATAAACCTATTAGATGAGTTAGATCCCTGAAACACACTTAACCAATAAACAATATTAGTACAAATAACTAATATGTTTTGTAATCATCAAAACACACTTAAATACAGGTGATTGTAACCTTGGGCCAACAATCTCCCCCTTTTTGATGATGACAAAACATATAGGTTATTTAAACAAAAATGGAAGAAGAGCTTGGAAAGCTCCCCCTCAAATAATGCTATGTATCAAGAAAAGCTAAATACATAAGGCATTTGAAAAACACATAGTTTTGGCAAAAACTCAAATACATCAAAATACATCATAAACAAACAAAAACTCTTATATTTCTCCATGAACAACCAAAACTCTTTATCTTTCTCCCCCTTTTTGTCATACATCAAAAAGGGTTAAAACAAAGCAAACAAAATATTAAAGAGAATTTTATCTTTAAGAATCCATAATGCAAACATTCAACTCACCACAAATAAATGAAATCTAGCATAATCTAGAGGTTTAGTAAAAAATATCGGCAAGTTGAAAATCGGTAGAAACATAGTCTATATCAATATCACCTTTCTCATAATGATCTTTAAGAAAGTGATACCTAATGTCAATGTGTTTGGTTTTACTATGTTGATTTGCATTCTTTGTCATGTGAATAGTATTAGTATTATCACAAAATATTTTAACATGATCAAAGTGTAAATCATAGTCAAGGAGAGTATGTTTCATCCATAGAACTTGTGCACAATAAGCTCCAGTTGCAACATACTCCGCCTCGGCGGTTGAAAGGGCTACCGAATTTTGCTTTTTGGAAGACCAAGATACAAGACAATTACCTAGGAATTGACATGTTCCACTTGTGCTCTTCCTATCTACCCTACAACCCGCATAGTCGGCATCCGAAAAACTCATCATTGAAAATTGGCCGGTTTTCGGATACCACAAACCCATTTCAATAGTGCCCTTAAGGTATCTAATTATGCGTTTTAACCGCAATTATATGAGACTCTTTAGGACAAGATTGAAAACGTGCACAAAGACAAACGGAAAACATAATATCCGGCCTACTAGCCGTCAAATACAATAAACTACCAATCATGCTACGATAAAGCTTAATGTCTACACTTTTACCTTGTTCATCCTTGTCAAGCTTGGTAGTTGTTGCCATGGGAGTTTTGCTCACTTTAGATCCTTCAAGCCCGAACCTTTGATTAATTCCTTTGTGTACTTGGCTTGATTGATGAAATCCCATCCTTCCTTTGCTTGATTTGGAGTCCAAGGAAATAGTTGAGTTTCCCCATCATAGACATTTCAAATTCTTCCTTCATGCATGATTCAAAAGCTTGGCAAAGAGATTCATTAGTAGAACTAAAAATAATGTCATCAACATAAATTTGCACAATAAGAATATCTTTTCTACATGTTTTGTAAACAAAGTTGTGTCATTTTTCCTTTCTTAAAACCATTTGAAATTAAAAATGAAGAAAGTCTTTCATACCAAGCCCTAGGGCTTGTTTTAAACCATAAAGAGCTTTATCTAATTTAAACACAAAATCCGGATGTGTAGGATCAACAAACCCGGGGGTTATTCAACATACACCTCCTCTTCAATAAATCATTTAGAAAAGCACTTTTAACATCCATTTGAAACAATTTAAAATCTTTATATGAGGCAAATGCTAGTGTCATCCGTATAGCTTCAAGCCGTGCTACGGGTGCAAAGGTTTCTTCAAAATCGATTCCTTCGATTTGAGTGTAACCTTGGGCAACTAACCTAGCTTTATTCCTAACAACGTTACCCGATTCATCCAACTTATTCTTAAAGATTCACTTAGTACCAATTGTTGGTCTATCGTGGGGCCTAGGAACAAGGTGCCAAACTTGGTTGCGCTCAAATTGATTGAGTTCCTCTTGCATAGCTAGCAACCAATATGAATCGGCCTCGGCTTCGAGGACGTTCTTGGGTTCAACATGAGAAATGAATGCATAATGATCACAATAATTATGAAGTTTAGAGTGAGTGGTTACTCCTTTAGATACTTCACCTATGACTAGGTCCTTGGGATGATGAGGATTGTATCTCCAACCCTTTGGAAGTTGTTGAGTGGGCTCCACGTCAATTGATTGAATTTCATGTCCTTGAGCCTCTTTACTTTAGCTTCACTTCCTTCATCATCCTTTGGCTTGTCTCCCATAGTAGGTGTATCCTCCAAGGTTACTTTCTCCAAGCCTTCATCCAATGCATCAATTTCTACAACATTCTTAACAAACAAGTTAGATTCTTCAAACTTAACATGTATAGATTCCTCAATAGTCAAGGATGATCTATTGAAGATTCTATAAGCCTTGCTAGTGTTAGAATAACCAACAAAAATAGCATCATAAGATCTAGCATCAAATTTTTCTAAATTATCTTTTGTATTTAAAACAAAACATTTGCATCCAAAAACCTTGAAATATGAAACATTTGGTTTTCTAGAAAAGTACATTTCAAAAGAAGTTTTTGAAGTATTTTTACACAAGAAAACACGATTTGATATATAGCATGATGTATTAACGGCCTCGGCCCACAAATAATATGGTAGACCATATTCACTTAGCATTGTCCTAGCCATCTCTTGTAAAGTTCGATTTTTCCGTTCAACTACTCCATTTTGTTGTGGAGTTCTAGGACAAGAAAGTTCATGCTTTATTCCATTTTCTTCACAAAAAGTGGTAAAGGGTAGGTTAATGAATTCACCTCCTCTATCACTTCTTATCCTCAAAATTGAAACATCTTTTTCTTTTTCAACTCTTTTCTTAAAAGATTGGAAATATGTAAATGCTTGATTTTTGTGTTCAAAAAAGAAACCCAAGTAAATCGTGAAAAGTCATCAACCAAAACAAATACAAATCTATTCCCACTTAGACTTTTGGTTTGTGTAGGGCCAAATAGATCCATATGGATTAACTCCAAAGGACGTGATGTCATGATATCCTTAATTGACTTGAAGGAATACTTAGTTGTTTCCCAAATTGACATGCGTCACAAACTCGGTCCTTTTCAAAACTCAAACAAGGAATACCTTTCACCATTTCCTTTGTGTTTAACCTAGAAATATGGTCAAAAGAATATGGCCTAATCTTCTATGCCACAACCAAGAGTCATCATCGAGGGCTTTTAAACAAGTAATATTACAAGACATATTAGACATATCTATCATATAAACATTACTTTCACGAAAACCGAAAAACACACAAGTATTAGAAATTCTATCAATTACTTTACAAACTACATTATCAAAAACAACATCAAAGCCTTTATCACAAAGTTGACTAACACTCAAGAGGTTATGCTTGAGGCCATCAACTAAAACTACATTCTCAATTAAAGGGGATGTGCCGAGTTTTACATTACCAATACCGATGATTTTACCCTTGGCATCATCTCCGAAGGTAATGGTGCCACCTTCATGGTATCTTGATAGGGTTGCAAAGTTGTTGATGTCCCAAGTCATGTGCCTTGAGCAACCACTATCAAGATACCACAATCCTCTACGTCGTTGGGCCTTGGAAGGTACCTATATCATTTAACAAAATTGTTGACTTTGGTACCCAAACTTTCTGGGTCCTTGAAAGTTAGTGTTTCGAACCCAAATATTATGATAAGATGCACTTAGTCTATCATAGCAAAAATTGGCTAAGTGTCCTTTCCGCCCACAGTGTGAACATGAGAACACTCTTCCATACATGAATGCATGATGTGTGTGTGAAGTGTGAGCATGCTTTGGGGGTTTGCCACGATGTAAGGTTGTGTGGTATGAACATGTGCATGAGCATGGTGAACATTTTTCTTAGGGGCTTGTTTCTTAGGAAACATGGCCTCTATCTTCTTCTTATCAAACTCACAATTTTTCAAAACAATACCTAATGAGTCTATTCTTTCTTTAAGCAAAGTAATCTCATTAGAATCAAATTGTGGGGACTTGCCTTTACAAGAAATCTTATACTTGTCAAATCTTTTTGAGTGGAAACAAGAGTGGAAAGTAAATCATCTTTTTCTTTAGAAATAGCAAAGACATGAAGATTAAGAGATTCATTTTCCTTTTTCATTTTAAATACTTTTTCTTTAGGAAATCATAATTATGTGATAATTCTACAAAAGCTTCTCCTAGTTCATCCATGGGAAGTTCATCATTAAGAGAAGTGGAAGGGGTTACCTTGCTTGTGCTTTCATTTGCCATGAAGCACATGTTGAAGGTATCAATCTCCTCCTCGGATTCGCTCTTGGAATCCCATGTAGCTTTCATTGCCTTCTTCTTGTAGGGCTTCTTTGAGGTGGAGGGCTTCACTTTATCCGGACACTCCGCCACTATGTGTCCCGGCCTTTGACAATTGAAGCAAATAATCTTCCTTTCTTCTTTGCCTCCTTGCCATCTCTTTCTACCTTGGAACTTGGCCTTGTTATACATCCTCCGAACATTCTTGACTAGAAGTGAGAGCTCTTCGTCATCTTCTTCTTCATCATCTTCGTCGGAGTGTGATGATTGACATTTGAAGGCTATAGTCTTCTTCTTGGAAGGAGCCATGTCCTCCCTTGCTTTTCTTTCCATCTCATGGTTTTGAGGTTCCTAATGAGACCTATTAGCTCCATCTCCTCCTTATCATTGAGTTCCTTCAAGGTGGTTGCTTTGACTTCCATGAAGGAGGAAGAGCCCAGATGATCTTTCTAACTCTTTGGTCATTATCAATGCCATCACCTAGAGAAGAAAGTCCATTAGTAATCTTAGTAAATTTTGTACCATATCATCTATGGTTTCATTCTCTTGCATGCAAAAGTTCTCATATTGGGACCGAAGAAGGTCTATCTTAGCCCTCTTCACTTGTGAAGTCCCTTCATGTGTAACTAGCAAATGTGTCCAAATTTCATATGCGGACTTGCAATGAATAACTCTAGCTATATCATCATCATTGAGGGCTTGAAGTAGTGCATAGTGAGCCTAGCATTGGCATCAAATTCCTTAGTCTCAATTTTGGACCAAGTAGACTCATCACCGGGGGGTGCACTAAAGGGTTTGGTCACGGCCTTTGCAACTCGACTACCTAGAGATTGCAAGAAAACGGTCATCTTAACCTTCCATATGGGAAAGTTAAGTCCATCAAACTTAGGAGGGGTTTTAATTCCATCGGCCATTTTACTAAGTGAGAATGAATGAATGATTAGCAATATTAGGATCTCTCTAAGGTTGTTAAGCCAAAATCCTAGTGTCCAAGCTCTGATACCAATTGAAAAACACCTAGAGGGGGGGTGAATAGGTGTAATTGCTAATCTAACAATCTTTTTAAAACTAAGATGGATGAATGATGCAACGATCTCTCAAAATAAGACTAAGAGCCGAATACCCCGTGAGAGGTTCTGAACTCCTTCCTCCCAATTCCCCTTGAATGGGTTAGAGGTGCGCAATGCAACCTTGTTGTGTGAGAATTGATCGAACAAAGTATGAATAAAATGCAATGATGAAATGTACACAAGATATATCACAAGTATCACAAGCAATAACACAAGGAAAGAAAACTAGATCTCAAGCAGTAATTGAAATCAATAGAGTGCAAGAGAAATTTAAAGCAAAAATGAACGCAAGGCAATCGCAAACACAAGATGTTTGTTTCGAGGTTCGAGCCACCGCTCTACTCCCCGCCTTCACCTCCGTGAAGGGTTTCCACTATCCACCGAGGACGCTTACAACGGTCTACCGAAGACCCGAGCACCGAGCTCCACAACTTACAAGACCTCTACCGAAGAGGTGTCTCCACAAGAACAAGAAGAGGAACAAGTAACCAAAGTGACCACAACAAGATCACTTAAACTCTTTTACAAACTCTCACTCTTTTACAACTTCCTTATAGATTGAGTAGGGAATTTTTGGCTCTAAGAAGTGTAGTGAGAAAACTCAGTTGTAGAGATGATTTTTGCAAAGGAACACAACTGAAAAACAAGCTCAAGAAAGAGTAGGAAATGGAGAGCTTAAACACTTTTCTTTTCTCTTTGAAAACTTTGAAACTTGAGGATTTTTCTTGGTATTTTACAAGAGACTCTTCTCCTCTATTTATAGAGAGAGAAATAGGTTAAAAACAATTTATTTTAAGTTTATTTACTTTGAAAAAGTTCTCCAAAACCTCAGAAAAAGGTCTGCAAAAACAGATCAAAAGGCAGATTTCAGAATTGCACAAAAGAGGAAAGAGCCGTTGGGCTGTTGCAGGCCTAGCGGTCGACCGGGCCGGTCGACCGCCAGCTCAGCTGGCAAAGAGCCGTTGGGCTCGGGTCGACCGCCCGGGTCGACCGTCCCAAAAGACAAACACAGCTTCCTTCTTGCGGTCGACCGGGCGGTCGACCCAGAAAACCCGAGAGCAACTGCTTTCAGTCGGTCGACCCGGGCGGTCGACCGACAGACGTGCACAAGTGTGCATATCCTGGCACTGGCGCCGGTCGACCGTGCCGGTCGGCCGGTCAGCCTGAAAAACAAAAAACAGCAGGATTTTGAACTTGGAAATTTTTGTAAAAAATATTTTGAAGAAGTGAAAGGTAAGTAATAATCTGGAAATAGTATGTATACATGATCTAAACAAGATATATGTCTTTGTAAAACTTGGAGTCATGTATATTTGTCAAGTCATGAGAAAAACTTCAAAAACAAAAATTCTAACTATAAAAACTTGTGTACAAAAACATGTGTGTATCCTAGAGCCAGTTTCCAAAACTCAACCTTTAACAATCTAATTCTTACATTTGTTCTAAGTACTACAAGTGCTTCAAGAGGGCTTTTCACCATAAGATCTTCAACACTTGATTTTTGAGCCCAATTTGAGTTGACTTGAGTCCAAAACACTTGCTTATAGGGAATAAACCTACTAGATGAGTTAGATCCCTGAAACACACTTAACCAATAAACAATATTAGTACAAATAACTAATATGTTTTGTAATCATCAAAACACACTAAATACGGGTGATTGTAACTTGGGCCAAAGATTAGTTGCTAAATTTTCATGATAAATATGATCATAACAAAATCTAGCAAGATGGCCTTTTCGGCCATAATGTGTATATGTGTACACATGAGCATACGTGTGATGGTGGTGACGTGGAAGCACGTGTATGCCGTGATGAGTGTGCATGCAAAGTTGAAACTTGTTTCTTACGAACCAAGGATTCCAAACGAGTGTGGTTCATGGCACATTGGCTCAAAGTGGAGCCTAAACAATCAACACTTTTCTTCAAAATACTTATGTCTTTTTCAATGCTAGAAGATAAAGTGGAGCATGCAATAGGTGTGCAAGAAGTAGAAGCTACACTAGCATGGCACACATGAGAATTAATTTCAATTTTTAAAGATTCATTTTTCTTTAAAACCAAATCCAACTCTTTTGTAATTGAATCAATTTTATTTTTCAAAATAAGGTTATCTTTAAAGTAAAATCCAATTTTGAAGATAAAATCTCGTTATGCTTCACAACATCATCACAATCATTTTTGCTTTTCAAACCTTCAATCTCATTAAGGGCAAAGTCTAGTTGAGATCTTAGTGAGTCACGTTCACTAGTGATCTCTTCCTTCTCTTGCAAAACCAATTCAAAATTAGAACACAAATCCTTTAATTTCATTTTCAAAACAAGGTTGTCCTCTTTCAAAAGATTGTGTTTTTTCAAGAAATTTTCAAGCTTTTGAGCAAGTTCAAATTTAAAGATTGAACTTCCAAACATCCATAGCAATAGGAACTAGAGCTATCATCTAATTGAGTGTCCGATTGTACCTCAAGGGAGTTATTCCCTTTGACCATGAAGCAATGCTCTTCAGACTTTTCTCTCATAGAACTCCTCATCTTGTTGATAATCCTAGGAAGCTCGGGAGAAGTCAATAAGCTCCAAACTGTAAAAGCCGAGTCATAACGATCAAACACGGTAAGAGATGTTCACTAAGAGATGCTCTAAGTGCTCTAAGTGCTAATGCATTAGCCTTTTTATGCTTGCTACTATTAGGGAAGGATTCCATAGTGGAGGCTTGATAAACTAGATGTCCTAGTCTTTTCAAATGGCTACTCATATTGACCTTCCAAGCATCAAGTCTAATATGGTCAAACATAGGAGGTCTATCCATGAGAGCAAACTAAATGAGTGCAAATGAACAATGCAAATGAAGATTAGCAAACCAAAATCTCACTCCTAGGTGGTTAAACCTAAATATCAGGAGCGTAGGCTCTGATACCAATTGAAAAGTCACCTAGAGGGGGGGTGAATAGGTGATATAGCTAATCTATGAACTCAATGCAGAATTTAAAAACTTAATGCAATACACTCAAGGGCAATCAACAAGTGATGCACACACAACCAAGCCAAGCAATAATGAATGCACAATATGAATATTTGCAAGGCACAAAGTAAAGAGAGAGATAGAGAGAGAGTCAATGGATCAAGCGCAAACAACAAGATATGTTATGAGGTTCGAGAACCCAGCTCTACATCTCTGCCTTCGACACACGAAGGATTTCTAATCCACTAGCTAGTCCACAAAGAACTCTCACAAGGAGTACCCAACTCCTCTCTTTACAACCACAACCTCCTCCTTGAGGCAAGCTCCAATCCAACAAAACAATCACCTCACAACTTGAGAGATTAGCACAAAGCAAACAAGGATACCTCACAACTTGAGGGATACAACCCAAGGCACAAAGCCAAGCAAAGATTGGGTTTTTAACTTGGTGGTCTAACAAACAACCACAAACAATCTCTTTCTCCCACACAAAGATCCTATAGAAGAGATAGTAGATTTTAGCTCAAGTGTGGAGAAAACCAATGGAATGGAAATCAAAATCACAAAGAAAAATCCTTGGAAAAAACTGAAACCAAGATATAGAAGATGAATCAAAACTCTTTTCCCAAAAAACCCTTTTCTTTGGTTTTCCAAACCCTAGCAAAAACTCCAAATAGATTGTTCAATATGAGTTCAAAAACTTCTTTTGATTGCTGTGAAAACACCAGAGAGTAGGGAAAAATTCGCACAGAAATTCTTAGAGAAAAACTCTCACAAATGGGGTATTTATAGACCCCAGAAAAAATATAGCCGTTGGCAGCTGAAAAAGCCAGAAATACACTGTCGATCGACCGGTCCGGTCGACGTCCAACGGTCAAATTCTGCCCGTTGGCAGCTACCGGTCGACCGCCCCGGTCGACCCAAACAAACAGAGAGCTCTGCTCTCAGACCCGGTCGACCCGGATGGTCGACCGTCCCATGTCTGCCAACGTGCACAGATCTGTGCACGTCGGTCGACCGACCCGGTCGACCGACTTCATGCCAAGTCGACTTATCAGAAGACTAGTCGACTGGTTGAAGCCTGGAACAGAAAACTGGGTCAGAAAAACAGTTTAAAAATATTGTTAAAAATCTTTTAACACTCCTAAAAATCACTAAAAATAGTTTTATCATTTTGCATTGATATATAAACATGTGATAAAGATTTCAACTCAAATATCATGCAATTTGAACTATTTTTGTGTCTTACAATATTTTCCAAAAACCATAAACTGTATTTTCTAAAACTGGATTTTGAATGGAAAATACGTTTTGTCCAAAACTCTTCCAAATACAAAAACATGATATTTAAACACTTTGAAGCATGATGCATATGGATAGAAATCCAATATACATGAAACAAATATATATCATAGTTTTTGTCCTTAATTCCAAAATTATGTTTTGTTAAAACACAAAACCTAAAACACATGAAATAGGTATATCAAAGTAAGTTTGTCTAAGAGTTGAAGCATGCATGTATATAGAACAAATCTAATATACATTAAACCATGTAAACTTGTTTTGATATAATATCTATTCATGCAAACCAAGATCGGTTAAACCAAAAACCGAAAACCAAAACATGAAACGTGTGTGTTGTGAACTTGAGCATATCATACTATTCTAATCTTTACAATTTGGATCTAAACACAAAACTAAACTATGGTACCGATGTCTTCTTGTAGAGCGCAATCTCCAAACCGACTCGATCCAAAACTCTTTGATCCACCGAGCAAGTGCTATATATGATCTTTGACGCTCGGGCTCTTGAATCAACATGTGAAAGATGTGTGGAAGCTTTCACCAACTAATAACTTGATTAATGATCTGAAACTAAATAACACAAGATTATTAGTACACATAACTACATGAGTTAATCATCATCAAAACTAGAGTGGAAGGCCTTTGGGCCAACAAAATGGTCTAAGATTAATAGCGAACAGCAGAATTTTTATTGATTTTTTCTCAATTAAAGAGAGATAAAAACTGTGTATTATACAAGAGGTTTGACAGCGTTTATATAGAATAGAGAGCAGTGGAAGCCTAATCAAATGCAAAAACTTAGGTTTCAAAAATTACACGAATTTCTGAGAAAATTCTATCCAAAACCACTGCCATAATTTGGTCAGCTGGCTGAAAATTCGGCTGGCTAGCCGAACTTTTAGCTGTATTAACGCTCCACTTTTTGACTCGTGTTGACCTCTGAATTGGTATTCCCGTTGACTGGTCCACGGCTGCTTGGCCCAAATTTATGGCTGGGTGGCCGAACTCTTGGTCCAGTTCAGTCCCAGATTTTTGTAAAATTTCTGATTTTATGTGAAGGCTTTGTTGAAATGTTCCAACTCTGCTTCAGATCTCTGGTTCTGCATCTCTTTTGTTTACTTGATATCATCAATTCGCCAATTTTTGCTCTTTTCTTCTAATTTGCTCTTGACCTAAATATGCAAAATAACACTAACAAAATACCCATGCAGCATTAAATATGGCAAATAATAGGCTTAAAAAGTGATGTAAAACATTTATATAAAGCACACACGTCACACCCCCATATCTACTTTTGCTAGTCCTCGAGGAAAATCCTCATCTAAATAAAAAAAACTAAAAAACCTAAAAATAAAATCCTAATCCACTTTCGTAGGACTCACGATTGCACTTAGCATGTGCAATAGATTGCCCTAGTGGACGAGTGTTGTCACGTGAGGGTTTTCAGTGAATTACACCCACAAAATTCGGTAAAAGAATTAAAGAGATAAGAAGAGATTAAGATAAAAAGGATAACAAAATAAGAATAAAAAAATATACAAAATAGAAAAAGAAATATAAAAATAAAGAAAGACAAAAAATTTTTTGAGTGGTAAGCATCACTAATGTATAAGTTCTCTAGTGACCATTAACTCGCATTATCAAGTTCAATCTCTTATCAAGAATTTTATTATCTATTTTATAGAGATTTCTAAATCTTATGCCATATCACCATCCTTTCTAAGTTTTCTGATCCTATGCATCTTCGTGAATGTGTATAGCTCTTAACTTGGGATTTTGATTCAAACTTATATACTTAAACTTTTTTCATAGAACTTTCGAAGTATTACCACTTCGTTGCTCTTTAAGCACTTCTTTTTTTTTAATACATATAACTAATCTAATTCTCTTTCGTGTAAATATCAAGGCTTCTTGAGGCTAAGATACCTAACTAATTGATCATTAGACTTATTAATATATATATATATTTTTCAGCTTACCTAATCAATAATTATGTTTTTCTTCTTTTTTTTACGTATTAAGTAATCCTAATTATCCCAAGTTTAAACTATTAGGTAAGTATAGATAAGATACATATTCACATGGACAAATTCTAGATGGCATTAATATTATAAAAAAATTTATCTCTACTCAAAGACTTTAAAATTCCATCAAATTGATTTCCTTGTCCAATTTAACTTATATGGTTACTAATCCCTTACAACTAGATCAACTTACCACAAAAAACATTTTTTTTTTTTTACAATAAAGAAATAAAAGAAAAACAAACAAAAGAAAAATCCTACTATATAACTCCCCTCATGCATGCCTCCCTCTCTTTCCTTTTCTACTACTACCTGTTTCAGAACGTGTATTCTTAAAATGTGACTCTTCAGCTTTTTTTCTTCTCCCCCTTTATCAATTTGTATGTTCTTTTTATTTCCTCCCAAATTAAATGTATGAATGCACAATTTTCTTTGGGTGGTTATTGATTAGAGAATTCATCATCCTCCTCTTTCGATTCATAGGATGATGATGATACAACTGGGACATATTTTTGTAGCATGAAAGGTACCTAATCAATTGCACTGAAGCATTATAAGGAGAAAAAATAGTTTCAACTTGAATGCTAATTTTATCTTTTATAGCATGATTAAATTCATCTTCAAGCATTCATTCCTTGCAAATTTGTGTGACAAGAATGGGTAGTGACAAAAAGGTTTTTCGTTTATCTTTAGCGCTACCAATGGTGTCCAATATTGTGTAGCATATGCAAAAATCTTTTCTTTAGTCATCAAAATGTAGGCAATGTGTAAAACTTGATTGTAAAAAGATGAAGCATGTGATACACCCAAGTTATTATGATTCAACCATCTACATAATGCATACACATTTCTATATAATGATTTAGCACTAATACCACCCCTTTGAGGTACCTTACAATGTTCTCCCATTAAGTGAATGTAGTTTCCTAAGTTTTTCGGTTCTTGTGTCCCTCTTTCCATAAGAGGAATACCTGTTAGTTTAGAAATTGTTTGTAAATGTAAGATTTTCATCTTCCCTCTTCAATTCACTTCAATTATTCCTTGATTTCTATCAATGTTATTTTCTGAAAACCCATCATAAAACTCTTGTATTAGGGCAGGAATCTAAAATTTATAAGTATTAGCATGTATCAAATAATCCCAATTTCTAGCCCTTATTTGATCCAAAAAATACATCCTAAATGCTTCGAATACAAGAAAAAAATTGTGCTCAGCAAAGATCTTAGACATGATGAGCTTACAGAAAACTGAGAACTATAAAAGATGAAAAAAAGAGCACTTATTGTCCCAAGAATTCAGGGGAAAGGTCATGCTAAAATTTGGCTACCGGGCCAAAATCTCAACTGCCTGACCAAACGTCACGGATTTGGTGGCAGATCTCTGAAACTCCTTCTCCTAGGCGTAAAAGCTCTGGTTTGAGAGGTTGGACTCATATTTGTGAGAAACAAAAGAAAGTTGAAGTAGTTTATATAGGAAATGTATGTACCATTATTCCAAAACTACCCTTCATTTGAATTTCAAATTCAAATTTGAATCCTAGGAGATGTTAGAAACTGAATGCTCTTGGGAAAAGATGCGGGAGATTTGAAATTTGAACTTTCAAATTTTTTTTGGATTTTTGAATAGGATGAAATAAAGAAGATAAAAACAAGGAAAGGATAAAGTTAAAGAAAAAATAAGGAAAGGTTTCAAAAACATTCAAAAGATTTGACTCCTACCCCCATACCTAAATTGTGCTATGTCCCCATGCAAAAATCAAGATTGATAATCACCCCAAAATTTTCAATTCAAAAAAGAAATCCATATTTAATTCAAGATCTGATTTATCACAAAACAATTCAATTTTAAAAGCCACATATCTCGGAAACGACCCAGAAAAACGGTATTTTGAAAAGTATACACATGGAAAATCTTTCTACCATGTCCGAGAAAAGGCTAAGCATGCAACATTGGAATGTTGCAGGAGCATTGCATAATCCAATTGGCATTCGTCGGTATGCAAATGTTCCAAATGGACATGTGAAAGTTGTCTTTTCTTAGTCCTTGAAAGCAATTGGGATTTGATTGTATCCTGAATATCTATTCAGGAAATAATAATATTCGTGTCCTACCAATCTTTGAGCATCAGATTTATAAATGGAAGAGGGAAGTGGTCTTACACGCTGTAGCGTTCAGCTTGCAATAATCAATACAAACTCGTATCTTCGGGAAGATGAGTCTGTACCAATTATTTTTTGTCATTCTCTACCACGGTAAAGCCAGCTTTCTTGGGCACAGCATGGACTGGACTTACTCACTGGCTATCAGATATAGGATAAATTATCTCATTGTTTAGCAGTTTCAGGATTTCAGCACAGATAGCCTCTTGCATAATTGGGTTTAGTTGACGCTGTGGATCACGTTCTACCTTGGCCTCTTCTATCAGGTGAATCCTATGTTACACAATGGATGGGCTGATCCCCTTGATGTCGGCCATGGTCTAACCAATGACCTCTCTATTTTTCCTTAATGGAGCAAAAATATCCTCTTCTTGTTGTTTGGTCAGACGAGAAGCTATGATCATAGGGAAAGCTTCATTTTCACCCAAGTACTGATACTTGAGATGACTAGGAAGATCTTTAAGTTCTGAAGAAGGGGTATGACCTATCAAGGGTTATTCTTCTTGCAAGAAAATGATTAGGGTCACATTTGTTGCCCACTCAACTATTGAGTCTACAATCTGGTCAAGATTGAAGTCCTCTGACTCCAAATCAAATTCGTGGTCAGATTCATACTCTAGCTCCTCCTCATGTTCACTTGTGAGTCCTTCAATCAAGTTCACCTCAAATGATTGGTCATCTAAGTGCCGAGGTTATTTTCCCAGGTGGAAAACATTCACCTCCTTTGTCATGTCACTGAAAGTCAAGCGCATAGACTCATTCGTACAGTTTATGATCGCATTCGCAGTTGTTAAGAAAGGTCATCCTAGAATGACCGGGGTCTGAGGTTTCGGTTTTGCACAGGTTGTGTCTCTAGAACAGTGAAATCTACGAGGTAGATGAAACCCCGACCTGTATAAGGACATCTGTAATTTCCTTCTTGGGGACCTTTATAGAATGATCAACTAATTGTATAGTAACCCGGGTTAGACAGAGGTCACCTAGCCAGAGTTGCTGATACACAAAAAAGGGCGGCAAGTTGATACTTGCCCCCAGATCAAGCAGTGCCCGGTTTATGGTGGTCTGTCCTATGATGCTTGAAATGGTTGGACTCCTGGGGTCTTTGTATTTTATTGGGATTGGCCTGATTAACAACTCAATGATGTTGGATGCGAGGAAGACCGTTTTGGGAACATTTGTTTTCCTTTTCTTGGCACACATGTCTTTTAAAAATTTGGCATATGATGAACTTGTTGAATGGCATCAAGAAGGGGCACATTTATATGGACTTGATTAAATATTTTCCTAATATTTTCCGTTTGAGCATTAGTCTTGTTGGTTGCTAGCCTATTAGGAAATGGCACAATAGGCTTGTGAGTTTGCTCAGCTGATTTATCCTTTCATTAGACTTGAAAGTGGATGATTGTGAAATTGATGATGAAGATGGATCATTTGAAACTTGTGGTGTAATTACATGAGGATTAGACACTAGATTATTGAAAACTGGGGGATTAGAAACCTTGTTATCAACTTGTTTTTCCTGATCTTAGGATATGGACAATATTGTATTATTTTGGAGTTATGTCCTCAGCTTCATTAACAGGGAAGGAGTTCTTTGGATTAGGTAATGGCTGACTAGGCAAAGTTATTTTTTGTCTTTTATTAAGTGAGTTAGCCAATTGACCTATTTGAACCTCGGGCCTATTAATAGCTTGATTATGATTGTTCATCATTGAGGCTTGATTTTTGGACAATTTTTCTATCATTTTCTCCAAATCTGTCATTTTCCTATCTGGATGATTTTGTTGCTGATATTGGTAAGCGGGCTGGAAATTGTGTTGGTAAGTCGGCTGAAAATTGGGTTGATTTTGATGGAAATGGGTTGATGATTTTGAGCAGCATATTGATGTGGAAACTGTTGTCTTGGCTGCTCAGAACCAGACTGACTCCAAGAAAAATTGGGATGATTACCCCATCCTGGGTTGTACGTCTTGAAGTAAGGATTGCAATTGGGTCCGTTGTAGAACTACATTAATACTGTCAGGGAATATCTGTTCAGCCTGGTATACTGGACACTCCGCGAATAGTTGGGTCAAGGCATGGCTAGTGCAACCCGGACTTGGCATTTGGGTTGACCAGGTTTATTGGGTTTGGCCCCTAACCTCAAGTAGTTCTAATCTCCTCATCAGTTGTGTGATTTTAGCCTCAACAGTTATAGAGGCCTCGATGGAGTGCATACCGGTTCTGAAAGTTATAATGTAATATCCCTAGTTAGTAATACTGTATATTTATTTTCCTAAAGTATTTGTTTTGATTTACTGATTATTTTTATTTAATCAACTTAATTTATTATTTTTGCTTGTGATTATTATTATTATTTAATATGCAAATATTTTTTTGGTAGTATTAAATGTTGATTTGGCTTTACATTTACTATTATTATTTATCTGCATATTAAATTACTAATTATTGTTAATATTATTTTTATTATTATTAATTATTTTTGTTAGTAGTGGTTGTTCTATTACTATTTTATTTCAGGTATTATTATTTATTTATTAGTATTATTATTATTACTACTTGTTTTTAGTAGTAGTTATTATTAATATTGATGATTATTATTATTAGTCTTGTTATTATTATTGTAATTAGTATTGCTAATTATTATTGGTGTTAGTATTATTTATTATTTTGATATTAGTATTAATATTAGTATCGATCATTGTTATTATTGTGTTTTCTCTGATTAGCCTCTTATCCCTTAACCCATTAGTGATCCATGTTCTAAGCCATCAACCCATACCAATTAGTCTTGATCAAACCTATTTCCTATTTCCTACCCATTTACCCAACTACCAACACCCACAATCCGAATCCCAATATCTCCCTATATATCTCCTAATCTATTCCCTAACCCTAACCCTAAACTAATCTCCATCTCCTTCCCCCATGGATCGAGGCACCATGGCCTAAATCCAATCCCCCTTCCTCCATCGACGAGCCTGAGAACCCCCTCCACCATCGAGCAAATGCAACCACGTCCCTCCATCGACGTCGGGCCGGCGTCGAACCATGAACCCACGCTATGATCCACCTGTATTCCAGCGCACCCTTGGCACCTCAGCAAAGCACAGCACACCCCAACAGCAGATCTTAGCCTTCAACCTCCCTGCGCACCTCCTCCTTACGCACAACACTGCCGAACCCTGAAGCCATGGCCTTCTTCCCTTCTTCCAACCAGCGCCCCCTACGTCCACAGCAGCCCACGCAAACTCCCCACCCCCATGGTTGAGCCAGGCCCTTCCTTCATCTTCCATGGGCTGCTCCTAGGATGTTTTCCTTGGTTACCACAGCCCCAAGCCGCAGTGCCCCCATGCCCCTCCTCTTGGCCTAGTGCAGACCGCAAACAACCCCAGCTTTGCCATGGTCGGACCCCAAGGGAAGCCAAGTCCCACTTCATCATGTCCCTAATAACCACAAGTCCGAACCCCTCTTCCGTCCATCCGTGGATCACCGTTGATCGCCATCGGCGAGCGCGAACGCACCCGTGCCCTTCACGGCGAGATCCTCTATCCATCGACATCCTCCGTGGCCTTCATCCCCTCCGCCGAAGCCTCGATCGGTGCGCCATAAATTCTCATCTCCTCTCCTTTGGCCGGATCCCCCATCTCCACCTTGCTGGCATCCCCCTTTCGTCCCCTCCATGGATCACCGTTGGTCATCGTCGGCAAGCGCGAATGTACCTGCGCCCTCCACGTCGAGATCCTCTATCTATCGACCTGCTTCGCGGCCCCCACTGCGTTCACCAGAGCCTCCGTCGGTACGTTGCAAGTCACCCCAATGTAAATGCATTAATATGCGTAATTGTTATGTGTAGGGGTATGTGAGTGTATGTTAAATTCATTTGCGTGTTTATGGGTGTAGTAAGTGTGCATGGGTACCTTTGCATGCGGTGTTTGTTAATACATGTAAATGTTTGCATGTTTATAAATGTATGCATGTGTGTGTGTGTGTGTAGATGTTTGCATGGATGGGTGTGTGGGTGTATGATGGGTATATATGCTTGTGTGGGATTATTTCATGTGTGTGTGAGTGTATTTAAATGTGAGTATATAAGTATATATATGTACGTATGTATATAAGTGTATATATATGTGTATGTATGCATGATTATTAGTGCGTATGTTTGTATCTATATGTATGTATATAGGTGTATGTATGTGTGCGGCTGTGTACCCGTTTGTGTGTACACTTGTGTTCATGTGTTGGGTTACGTGTTGCACCATTTCAGACCCGTTTGGTGAGATCCGGACCTGTTACGGAAGACTCGAATTTGTGTTCGTAGAGGACCCGATAGCCAGGAGAATCGAAGACCGATCCATGAGATAATGTGGAGATTAGTACCGATTTGTTCTGTGAAGACCAGACGGTAATTCGGTTCCAAAATTGTGTTATTTCATGTGAGTATTTGTTCTTATGTATTTCCTTATTTACCACTGTCGGTATGCATTTACATGGTACTCTCATCACTTCATGCGACTTTCTGTTATATTTGACTAGTTTGATTACTTGTATCACTTCATGAGACATCAATGATTGTTCACTTTATTTGCGTAGTTGATATGAGCTCGTATTAATGTCATTTCATGTGTTGGTAGTTTGTCGTTGTTTGCTTAGGCCTAGTTTTGATACACCTTAGACTGTGACTTGACTCCACTCCATCTTGAGTTGATATAGTTTGTCTTAGTTATCAGATTTGATATTCATATATTTGGTGATTATTTCAGACCGGAACACTTTTGGATATTTGGACAACTAGATATGATGTCTCTATCGATATGAGACGGTTTAGAGATGTCACAGATAATAGATCAGATGTAGTTAATGTTAGACATTTCGAGACTCGATATTTTATCATCAGGATATTAGTATTTTTCTAGTTCTTATTTAGTTATTTAATATGCTGGATTCGATCTTAGTTGTGAGGAAAGTTGGATTGTGATTTGGATTGATCTTGAGTTGGAGTTAATCCAGAATTTATATTCTTTATATCGGACCTTGAACTCATTAAGATAGGTTTGACGTAGCTGGATTTATAGTTGTGAGTATTTGGAATTTATTTAGATGATATTTTATTGATGTTGAGTATCTGAAGTAGATATTCTAGACCATATGTTATTTGAGGATGTTTCCTCTTTAGATATAATTTTGGTATGTGTTGACTTAGTTGGTCTCGAGGATATACCATGCGCTTCATGTTTAGTTATTGATAACTTCAGTTAATAGAGATTGAGTTATTATGTCAGTGACCTAGTTGATATCGGTGATCATGTACTTCAGAGTTATCAGATAGCAGTAATCACTTTATCAGTTATTAGTGAGACTATTTGTTGATGATCATATGACGTATTCAGAGTTATAAGAGTTGGTAGATATCTGTATCAGTTATCAGTTGTTAGTGTCACCATTGTGTTAGTGGCCATTTATCCAATATCCTATTTCAAATGTCAGATATAGTTATTAGCTACTTAGTTGTCAGAAATCAGTTGTCAGATTATCAGTTACTATTGACATCGCTAGTTGTTGGAGATATAAGTTACTCTTAATAATAACTCATATTGTTGCTTATTAATAAAAGACACCATAACCCTGGAACAGGGGTAATTGCCTGATGATGCATGTCGTGTATTTTGGAAGGACTTTGATTGAATTTTCCTGCACACAAAATAAGGAATATTAGATTTAAGAACAAGTTGTGCAAGTGCTCAATTCGAATCCGCTGTAGCAAGGCTATGCTGGTCGTGATCCTCAGGGAGGGACTAGCGATGGAAGCGTTTGTAAGTTTTACTCTAAAAATTATTTATTTTTACTATTAGAGTTGTATTTACAATGAAGTGGGAGAAAAGAATTTGAGATAGATGGAATAGAGATCTATACTAAAGAAAGAAAGAAAGAAAGATTACCTCTTCAGTCTGCTTACCGTTTGAACCGTTGCGATGATTTACCTTTTCTTAGAAGGTGTACAAGCATGGCGTATAGGATCGTCCGCCTTCTTCACTACGAAATAAAAGACAACTATGAAGACCTGTTCATTGCCATAGGCCATCAAGGTTCCTTCTTCGGCTAGGTATTCTCGAAGCAGTTGGATCTCATGGTGGGCAAGACATTGAAGAAAGAAACAATGTCATAAAACAAAAATAGAAGAACAATGTTAGAACAAAGATAGAGACACAATAAAACAAGAATAGAATAAAAAGAACAAAAACAAACCTCGATTTGATTATTAAACAATGGTGGAAAAATACAACTTACACCGACTGTCACCATCAGTACAAGTGGATCCCTTCCTCCATGAATACATCGTCTCCTCTCAGCTTTTACAAAAAGAAAATAAAATTTACAAAGGAGGAAAGAAAATCTAACCTAGAAGAAGAAAAACCTAAACCCTAGCTTTTGGCCCTCTGCAGGACGCTGGACGCTCTGTACGTTGCACTGCAGGGGGTATTTATAGGTGCAGAATGTCGAAGAGTCCTGGATAAAGTTGCCCACGAAATCTGGTAGTCAGATAAGATCAGATTGCCGCAGAATTACGGCTTTTGCCGCAGAATTGCGGCAATACAGTGGCATCTGGCCACGCGCTTTGGCGCGTGGCTTCTCCTGGTCCATCCATCTGGGCGCCTGCTTCTGGAAGCTACATCCTGGCTCTTTATCGTGGGATTTGGATATAACTTGGGAATCAAGTTATCTAGATTTCAAATCTCCCAATATCTTTATCCACGAATTTCCTTATCTCTGCATCTTATCTTTGCTTTTATCCTTATCTGCAAGAGTTTAGGGTTGGGTAGAAGTCTATCCTTCCCTCATCTTTGATATTTGCAACTTTAGCCCTTGCATAATTTGCACTTTGACAATTGATATTTGCACTTTTGCACTTGGGCTTCAAATGTGGGCTTTTGGGCTTCATTAAGCTTTATTTATTATTAAAATAATAATTCGAGGCCTGCACACAATAAATAATAAAATATTAATAATTGTGCAGAATTAAATGAATAAATATGAAAATGTGATGGTAAATGTTATGATAAAAATGCACTTTTGACTACCAATCACACCCCCACACTTATCTTTTTGCTCGTCCTCGAGTAAAAACAAAGAAAAAGAAAAAGTTAATCTAGCCTAACTCACTTTCGTAGGAATCACGATTGCACTTAGCACGTGCAACAAGCCGTTAAACCTCTAGGTTACCCTAGAGGACGAGTGTTGTCTCGTGAGGGTTTTCAGCGGATTGCACCCACAAAATCCATAAAAAGGTAAATATTTGAATTATATTTGAAGAGACTAAGTAGTCTATAAGTTTTAGGATTATCATTTTTATTCATTCTTCAAACTTAGTCTTTATAAAGTAAATTGTTTTCATTTTTAAGTAAGGATCAAAATTGAATTTTGTGTATAGTCTTTTTCGTTACCAAAAATCATATGCATCCTTATGAATTTTTACTAGGAATTCCTTAACTTGGACTCGCATGCCTCTATATTTTTTTCTTTTTTTGTTTTTTTTTTAAAATATGTATAACTCATCTAATTTTCTTTCGTGTAAGTATTAAGGCTTCTTGAGGCCCTCATACCTAACTAATTGATTATTAGATGTGTTACTACATATATTATATTTCTTAGTCTTCTTAGGCTTTCTAATCCACCCATGTAGCGAATTTAAAGTCGGTGGCTCCCAAACCAGTCGGCTTTAGGGCACCAAGTGAGAAAACACCCCGCGGACTCAAATTCGAGTGAACTAGGCCCCAAAACTAAGGACTTTATTTTATTTACTCACCTTTAGGCATGAATACTTATGCTTCTTGAGGCACATGCATCCAGCTTAATTAGTGAAATTTTTTTTTTAGACATTTTTTTTTTATGAGGCACAAGGGTCTTTGTCTTAGAATCCTAGATATGCATTAGGTATGCAAATTTCATTAAGGTAAAAATCAAGACTAACTACTTATTCAATTTCTCCTCCTATACCTAAAATTTAAACAATTTATTTATTTTGATCAAGTTTTTAGAAATCCTAATCATGATTTTCCTAATTCTTAAGATTAACTTAGATTTCTTTCAAAAGATAAGTCAAAATATTGTCCTTTTTACAATTTTTTTTTAATTTTTTTTTTTTAGCAAATTTTGTTAGTGTCTACTTATGTTAGTATGTTAGTAAAGCCCACCCCCACACTTATCTCATGCATTGTCCTCAATGTATGAATGAATGCATATATGCATGAAACAGAACAAGGGAAGGCGGAAGTTACCTTAGGGTGGTGGTTCCGGAGGTGGTCTAATTGGTCCACGAAATGCGGCCCAATCAAGATAACAGATAATTTGGTGGAACCTACCAGAAACTTTCCTTACATAACCCACTAAAATATAATCAATTTTTAGTATTTCCACCCCATCAAATTTCCAAATTTCATAATAAATTTCAGAGTTAATTGTCTCAACCTCCTTGTCCCAAAATGGAGTATAAAAAGATGGAATTATTGACTTGGACATTATAGGTACGGGAACGAATACCGACTCAAGGAAGATGCTCAAATCAAGTAAGGGCTCAGGAGTCGGGCTAGGTTCAAGAATTGAGTCCAAGTCAAGAAATTGAAACTCAAGTCTACAATCTTCTTCCAACAATGGAATGTGACCTAATATGGGTGATATCTCTTTACTTCCAATATTAAGGAATTCTAGCTCATCGCCATACAATTCTTCAAAACTAAGGTCAACATCTTCCGTCAGAATTGTACAATCAGTTTCAGAAGTAAAGAGATTGTGAGAATCTAGGTCGCATATCTCATTGGGTTCAATGTAATAAAAAGAACTTGCCAATTTATCCATAGGATTTTCAAAATTGTAGAATTGGTCAAGTTCAATATGATCATCTAAAATGGGTGATTCAATTTCATGATGAATTGGAATAGGATCCAATGTTGACTCGGGAAAAGTGAAATTAGGTGGAGACACTGGAGTCATTATTGAATCAGGAAATAAAACTGAATCATCAAGTTGGGGATCATGATCATATTCATCCTCAAGTTCTATTTCAGGAAAGGAAAAACTTGCCAAACTATCAACAATTGGAGTTTCGGCAAGTTCTAATAATTGTACTGAATTAGAATCTTGTTGTCCAAAGCAACTTGGTTCGTCGGCTCTAAAAGAGTGGTCAGCGATATCAGAATTAGCCGGACGGTGAGAACGTAAGGATTGAACCATCAAATCTATGTCATGCTCACGAGCTAATCTAGCCTGAGTCATGGCTTCAAGCCTCTTTTGTGATTGGGCTTGGAAAAAGGAAGTGTAATCGTGATGAAGTTGTGAGTCGGTGGACTCACGCATCATCATGTCTAAGATTGATGGTGGTTGTTGCTTGGACTCGTGCATACTTATCATTTTCCCGATAGATGGTAATCTATTCTGAATGGGGGGATCAGAGTATGAATCATTGAAAGAATGTGGACTAGATGGATATGAAGGACAATTTGGTTGAGAATTAAACTCGGGGGACTCGAAACCCCATGAACTCTGTGAAGAGTTGAAAGTATGAAAATTATGGTCATAAGATGGGGAGTGTGGGTTATAGTCATTCGGATAAGACCATTCCGGCATACTAGATTGGTCAAAGTTATGATATGCCGGGTTGGTAATATCCGAATAATAGTTAGGTGTGTAATATGGATTAAAATTGGAATTATTATTATATGCCATATCACACCAACACAAATAAAGAGAAAAAAAAACAAATAATCAAACAAAAAAGAAAAAAATTCTAACCTAATTTAGGGTAGACCTAGACCTAGACGACTCCTAACTGGTTAGACTGTCCACGGGAGGTAGGGTGTAGACTTTGACCATAAGTTAATCAGCCAGGTCGGGGCAAAAGTGGTGGGAGGTTTTCCGTCAAAGACGTTCCTTAATTAAATAACCACTAATCTTCGGGCTTTCGGCCCTCAATCCCCTTCCTAGACACTGATTTGGCAAGAGTCAACTTCCAACACTGTTCCCCCTTAGGATAATCTCCTATTGAGTCCGAGATGTCCCTAGGGCCAACGTCTACTAATTTTTAAGTTAGGCTTGGGTTAGTGAGTGCTTGGGATATGATTTTTGGGCTAAGGAAGGGTGATGAAATCCCCACCTTATCTTGTTAATGGGTTATGCCCTTAAGATGAATTAGTGCAAGTGTACAAGATAAATAGATAAGAATCACTCAAAGCAGAAAATCAACCAAGAGATGAGTCCTATTCTACATGCAATGCGTACGTACCTTGCCTCCCCAGCACTCTTCAACAGTAAAAATAAATAAATGAAAAGACACGTGCCTAATATGCAAATGTCTAATCAATTTTTATTTTTAACAACAAATAATTTACTGTTGAATTATTAGCAATTTACAGGTATATCACAGAACAAAACAGAATAGAGCAGTAAACAGAATTTACAATTTGCAGCAACCTGCAAAAAGTTGAATCAGTAGTTCTCTACTGTTGCCGCGTTTCCGCGGCTCTGGCCGCGGATCCGCGGCAATACAGTAGGTTCTGGTGCTCTGCCTTCGAGGGCAGAGGCACAGAATAGCTGTATGTCCACTGCTGCTGCTATGTTTCTGTTTCCTGTTCTCCAAACCTGCAAACAGAAAAGAATAAAAGAATAGTTAATATTTTTTTTTTAGAGATAAAAACTTACCGTCCCTCCCCGGCAACGGCGCCAATTTGTTGATTGAATTTTCCTGCACACAAAATAAGGAATATCAGATTTAAGAACAAGTTGTGCAAGTGCTCAATTCGAATCCGATGTAGCAAGGCTATGCGGGTCGTGATCTTCAGGGAGGGACTAGCGATGGAAGCGTTTGTAAGTTTTACTCTAAAAATTATTTATTTTTACTATTAGAGTTGTATTTACAACGAAGTGGGAGAAAAGAATTTGAGATAGATGGAATAGAGATCTACACTAAAGAAAGAAAGAAAGAAAGATTACCTCTTCAGTCTGCTTACCGTTTGAACCGTTGCGATGATTTACTTTTCTTAGAAGGTGTACAAGCATGGCGTATAGGATCGTCCGCCTTCTTCACTACGAAATAAAAGACAACTATGAAGACCTGTTCATCGCTATAGGCCATCAAGGTTCCTTCTTCGGCTAGGTATTCTCGAAGCAGTTGGATCTCATGGTGGGCAAGACATTGGAGAAAGAAACAATGTCATAAAACAAAAATAGAAGAACAATGATAGAACAAAGATAGAGACACAATAAAACAAGAATAGAATAAAAAGAACAAAAACAAACCTCGATTTGATTATTAAACAATGGTGGAAAAATACAACTTACACCGACTGTCACCATCAGTACAAGTGGATCCCTTCCTCCATGAATACATCGTCTCCTCTCAGCTTTTACAAAAAGAAAATAAAATTTACAAAGGAGGAAAGAAAATCTAACCTAGAAGAAGAAAAACCTAAACCCTAGCTTTTGGCCCTCTGCTGGACGCTGGACGCTCTGTACGTTGCACTGCAGGGGGTATTTATAGGTGCAGAATGTCGAAGAGTCCTGGATAAAGTTGCCCACGAAATCTGGTAGTCAGATAAGATCAGATTGCCGCAGAATTACGGCTTTTGCCGCAGAATTGCGGCAATACAGTGGCATCTGGCCACGCGCTTTGGCGCGTGGCTTCTCCTGGTCCATCCATCTGGGCGCCTGCTTCTGGAAGCTACATCCTGGCTCTTTATCGTGGGATTTGGATATAACTTGGGAATCAAGTTATCTAGATTTCAAATCTCCCAATATCTTTATCCACGAATTTCCTTATCTCTGCATCTTATCTTTGCTTTTATCCTTATCTGCAAGAGTTTAGGGTTGGGTAGAAGTCTATCCTTCCCTCATCTTTGATATTTGCAACTTTAGCCCTTGCATAATTTGCACTTTGACAATTGATATTTGCACTTTTGCACTTGGGCTTCAAATGTGGGCTTTTGGGCTTCATTAAGCTTTATTTATTATTAAAATAATAATTCGAGGCCTGCACACAATAAATAATAAAATATTAATAATTGTGCAGAATTAAATGAATAAATATGAAAATGTGATGGTAAATGTTATGATAAAAATGCACTTTTGACTACCAATCAGACTTATTATGGTACCGAGTTGTGGGTTCCAACCATAGGGAACCAAGGTAGTACTAGCTACCTAATTATTCAGTCGTCAGTTCTCAAGGCTATGCCCAGATTACGGTGCCACATTAGTTGCCTTTTCTTTTGGGGTTATGGTCTTCAGTTATTAGAGCCTTGTGGCTTGTCCTGGTTTAGCGGCAGGGGTGTTAAACCGTGGTACCGGGCATGCACGGTATTCTTTCAAAACACATGCACTACATTGGCAGATAGTTACATCAATGATAACTTTGTTTGATATGTGGGAAAATGGTTGTTGTATGGGACAGAACTAAGTACTACATTAGTTAGGTTAATGACAACCAACCAGACTAGTAACATATGCTAGGTTAGACATCTTGACATCAGTTGTTTGTTTACAGTTGCAATAGTTGCCTTTTATCTTCATACATGTTGTTATTCAGTTATCCTTCAGTTGTCTGTTTATCATGTTATCTAGTTATCTTCTGTCTGCGGTTTATCTTGTTATTATTCTGTGCACATTGTTTATACGCACGAGCGCTTTCCTTTACACACAACTCACTGGGTCGCTTTCTGACGACTCTGGATTTGTACATCCAGATATTTGACGCTTTCTTATATTGTTCAGGTGTTCGTTGAGACTGTACGCTTCGTGAGGAGTTGGAGTTTCTCCCTATTTGATTCTGGTATTCTTATCTTTCTTACCTTCATGTTATTTTTGATTCTCGATATATTAGATTCAGTTGTTATTCCAGTTCTTCATTTAGATGATATCATATGTGAATGCTTATATATGATACTGCAGTAATCATGATTCATTATAGTTTCAATTTATAGCTTGTTTTGGGTTACTTGAGGCTTAGCGCGTATACGTGAGGTTTTCATTGTGTATATGCATCGTCGACTCTCGTCGCGTCTCTGCTTCAGCGTATTTAGAGAAGCGGGGCGTGACAGGGCTTTCTTTGTATCAGTGCCTAGGTTTTCGATTTGCAATCTTGATCTTTAACTTTTTCTTTCACAAGAAAGACCTAGTTCTTACCAATAACTTGAAATAAGGTATAAATACACTGCAATATACATATACTATCAATATTATGATATTCAGTCCATTTTGAATTGATCGTCCTCCTCTTTGGAATCCATCTCTTGATTCTCTTATATCGCTGATTTCGTCTCTTATTTTAGAGTGATTGGATTCCATCTTGATTTCTATCCTTCTTTTAATTCTGTTTCTCCTGATTTGTCTCTTGGTCTGGTTACTCCATGTTGAAGCCGGTAGCATACATCAGAGTAGTGCAGCGGAAGCGTGATGGATTTATGATGTACAGTAAAGCAACGTGAAGCTTGTTTGTCTTCTCCTTTAATTTTGAATTCTTTTACTATTCCCTACCCTATTGAAATTTCAGAGACGAAATTTTTATAAGGTGGGTAGAATGTAATATCCCTAGTTAGTAATATTGTATATTTATTTTTCTAAAGTATTTGTTTTGATTTACTGATTATTTTTATTTAATCAACTTAATTTATTATTTTTCTTGTGATTATTATTATTATTAAATATGAAAAAAAAATTTGGGAGTATTAAATGTTAATTTGGCTTTACATTTACTATTATTATTTATCAGCATATTTAATTACTAATTACTGTTAATTCTTTTTTTATTATTATTAATTATTTTTGTTAGTAGTGGCTGTTATTATTACTATTTCATTTCGGGTATTATTATTTATTTATTAGTAGTATTATTATTATTACTACTTGTTTTTTGTTGTAGTTATTATTAATATTGATGATGATTATTATTAGTGTTGTTATTATTATTGTAATTAGTATTGCTAATTATTATTGGTGTTAGTATTATTTATTATTTTAATATTTGTATTAATATTAGTATCGATCATTGTTATTATTGTGTTTTCTCTGATTAGCCTCTTATCCCTTAACCCATTAGTGATCCATGTTCTAAGCCATCAACCTATATCCATTAGCCTTGATCCAACCCAATTCCTATTTCCTACCCATTTACCCAACTACCAATACCCATAACTTGAAACCCAATATCACCCTATATATATAATCCTATCTCCTAATCTATTCCCTAACCCTAACCCTAAACTAATCTCCATCTCCTTCCCCCATGGATCGAGGCTCCATGGCCCTTCCTCCGTCGAGGAGCTCAAGAACCCCCTCCACCATCGAGCAAATGCAACCACCTCCCTTCATCGACGTCGGGCCGGCGTCGAACCATGAACCCACGCCAGGATCCACCTACAGCCCAGCGCACCCTTGGCACCTCGGCAAAGCACAGCACACCCCAACAGCAGATCACACCCTTCAACCTCCCTGTGCACCTTCTCCTTGCGCACAACACTGCCGAAGCCCGAAGCCATGAATTTCTTCCCTCCTTCCAACCAGCGCCCCCCATCGTCCACAACAGCCCATGCAAACTCCCTCCCCCATAGCCGAGCCCAGGCCCTTCCTTCATCCTCCATGGGCTGCTCCTAGGCTGTTTCCCCCTTGGCTGCCATAGCCCCAAGCCACAATGCCCCTATGCCCCTTAATTGGGGGAAAATCGCGCACAAAAAGTGTATGTTTTGAAATTGATATTTAAAGTCTGTGTGCTTTGACTTCCTCGATACTTCCGTTATAGCATAGAGGCTAAAACGAGTCAAATCCACAAGGACGGGAGGAGATAGAAGCTTACACGGCACGTTCACGTGTATGTTAACGGTTCTTCAAAGTTTTAAAGAATCAAAAGAAAAGAAAATAAAGAATGAAAAGAGAAGTACGATGAAAACAAATAAGTGAGAAACATAGAAGAATGATATTTGTGATTTTGCTTTTATATCTAAAACAAAGTGAAAAGATAAAGAAAACCCATGGCTACTAACTACTAATGACTCCACCAACATGCTCACCTCTTAGTGATTGCCTCACATGTTCACTAGTCCTTGGTTCAAGAGCGTTTCAAAGCATGACCCATATGTAACTCATCACATCCCAACTCAACAAAACAAGAGCAAGCTACACTTAAACCATCAAAACTAAAAGTAAGCATGGAGTAAAGCAATGTTAGCTTGTTAGAGAGTTAGGAAGTTAGAGTGTTAGATCCATCATCATGAGCCATCAATGGCTCTTGTAAGAGCAAGGCCAAGTAGAGGCTATTAGATTCATGTGGATTATCAAATAAGAAGTTAGGCTAGTTAGTGGTTAGTTGTTAGTTGCCATGAGAGAAAAGATTAGCTAAACATGTAAAAGGAGTTAGATAGAACACTAAGAGAGGTAAAGAGAGCACCTTTCATAACTTGTCACCTTCTATTATAAGTACTCTTGCATTCCAAACTTGTATCACTCTCTCTCCTATTACAAGATTTACAAGAAATGAAAAATATAATGGAGGAGGAAGAAGAAGAACAAACCTAAACTGAACTAACCTAAACTAAACTAAACTACAACATGGAAAGAAAAACCCTAAAACTAACCTAAAAACTATCAAAAACTCCTCTCCCTGGCTCTGAAAAAACCCCAGGGTATTTACAGGCAAAACCGGGCACAAGGGCATCTGTACGGAGCCGCGCGTCAAATCCTGGCGCGCGGTTCCACAAGGGAGCTATGGAAACGCGGCTATGGTCACGTTTCCGCGGCCATAGGGCGGCCGCGCGCTGCCTGCTGCGCTGTCCTCTTCTGTCCCCCTGTCGGCTGGATGTCTCGGTTTTGGGTTTTTGGTCCCGGATTTTGACAGAATCACCTCCAAAGTCAATGGCTATCTTTTGTTGGCCTTTAATCACCAATTAAATGGTGATTTAGGGTCTTCTTCTTCATTTCATGCCATGGACCTAGAAACATGCAAGAGAGGTATTATTAGCAAAATTAATATTAAATAAATGTGAAAATGTGGTATGAAATATGCAGTTTTAGAGACTCATCACCCTGAAATCACCTAGAGGGGGGTGAATAGGTGACTAGCTAATCTAATGGTCAATTAATGCGGAATTAAAACTATTATGCAAACTAAAAATTCTTAAGCACAACACACCAAGTATAACCTAAGAGTGTAGCCGAATTCCCCGTGAAGGGCTCTGGACTAACTTCTCAAGATTCCTCTAGATAAGAGTTGAGATGCCACTTTGGCTCTCTTGGTTGAATATAAGTGTGAGCAAATAATCTCCAAGCATATAACAATTAAGCATACAATATATCAGGCATATAAAGAGAAAGACAAAGACAATAGGAGCATGCAAGATATCAAGAAAAGTAAGAGATAGAGAGAGCAATTGCAAACACGGGAGAATTGTTTCGAGGTTCGAGCACACTTGCTCTACGTCCCCGCCTTCAACACTATGAAGGATTTCCACTAAAATCGATCCCACCGGATCACTCAGTGTCGCAACACCTACGAGCGAGTTCACACTAGAACTCTTTTGGACTCTCTTGTCCCTCTCTTGTTCCCGCAAGAACAACACACCTCAAGTACGCAAGCTTGCCGAGGCCGCACCTCTACAAAGAGCTCTCACTAGAACTCGAAACACCGTGAACCCGCAAGTCCGCCTCCTCAAAACAAAAATGAGAACTTTGGTGCTCACAACACTTTGATCACCTGAAATCACTCTCACAATAACTCTCCTATAGGATGGATATATCAATGGAAAGCTCAAGTATGTGTGAGAAAAATAAGGATGGAAGTGATGGTGAAAAACTCAAGAAACTCTTTTACAAAACACTCTTGAAAATATCTCCTTTTGATATGGCAATTTTGGCTCTTAAACAAGTGGAGATAAATACTTAATAGAGTAGGAAAAACTAGTGCAAAAACCCATGTAAAATCTTATGTAAAACAGTCCATGGGAGCCCCCTTTTATAGGCCAAGAAAAACTAGCCGCTGGGGTCCAATCAGCAGTCCAGACTGCTGTCGGTCAACCGCCCGGTCGACCGGCCAACGGTCAGATTTCTGACCGTTGAGCCAGCGATCGACCGGTCCGGTCGACCGTGGCCTGGATACAGAGAGCAGAACTCTCTGCCGATCGACCGCCCTGTCGACCGGGGCAATTTCCAGACAGCAGAACTCTCTGGCGGTCGACCGGGTCGGTCGACCGGCCCTCCAGCCAAACAAGGCGTGCACGTTTGTGCACGTCGGTCGATCGACTCAGTCGACCGACTCCTGTCTCGGTCGACCGACAAAAGCCTAAAACAGTTTTTTTTTAGGGATTGAAAACTTGGTATTTTTCCTTTGATAAAATCTCATAAATTCACAAAAAATCTACAAAAAGAAGTTCAGTATAATACTTTGATATACAAACATGTCTGAGTAAAAATCAAAACATGTTACAAACATTTTGAACTATTTTTGTAACTTAGAAATTTTGGCTTAAAACAAAATCTGTATTTTTTCAAATAGATTTTTTCAAAACTTCTCCAAATACCAAAAACAAGATATTTTAAACTCTTTTAAAGCTTTGTGTGTATGGATATGATCCACTACACATATATGATGAAATATCTATGTTTTTGACATTAAGCACTAAAATAGTTTTGGTTAAAACACATGTATATATGAAACTCCAAAAATCAAAACGGTATTTTTTCAAAATGAAAACTCTTTTAGTATTTTTTCAAAATGAAAATTCTTTTATAAAAACTCATCTAAATCTTGTGTGCGAGTGTATATGATTTACTTGAGCAATCCACCAACTATTCTATCCTTTACATTTTATCTAAAAATAAAATCTTAACAAAACAAACCTAGACACAAGTTTTCTCTTGAAGTCTTCTTCTCCTTCTTGACTTGGTCCAAACTTGATCAGATGAGCTAGACTCCTCTTGAGTACTTGATGTGGTCTTGATGCACAAGCTCTTGAATCAACACGTGCTAGCTCCAAAACTTGACTTTAAATCCTTTGTTGAAGCAAAACACCTACTAAGATCTTGATCACAAATCTTAGACTAATTAAATACAAGATCATTAGTACTATAACTACATGAGTTAATCATCATCAAAACTAGAGTGATGGGCCTTTGGGCCAACAATCTCCCCCTTTTTGATGATGACAAAACTCATGGAGTTATATATGCATGGATTAAAGTAAAGCTTCAAAGAAGCTCCCCCTTAACTCATGTATAGTAATAAACAATAAGATATTCAATGAATGCTCAATATAGATATGCATAAACATGCATAAAAACAAACATGTATGCAAACATAAGGAGATAAACATGCCAAAACGCATCAAATTCTTCTCTCCCTTTTTGCCTTTTGCAAAACAACAGCAAAACAATATGCATAAACAAAAATTCTTTCTCCTCCTTTATGTATAAAGCAAGGAAAAACATGCATATATATTAAAATACTTCTCCCCCTTTTTGTCAATCATCAACAAAGGGGTTAAAGTAATTACAAAACAATGTTCTCCCCTTTTTGTCTGAAACAAAAATCAACAAAGGGGTGAAATCAACTCAACCAATAAAGAGATATATGTGATATATATTCATGAAGAGAGAGACGTGAAGTTAGCTCCCCTACATACATGCATTATATGAAGAAGGGATGACAAGCCCTAACTCACATAACGCATAATATGCAATGCATAAGAGGAGATGTGAAGCTCCCCCTACACACGTGTATCGCATAAAGAAGAGTTGTCAAGCTCCTCAATATAAGATACACTCAACATGAATCTATATGTAGAAGAGATGTTAAGCTCCCCTTGCATATATGCAATACATATCAAAACATTTTTAAATCAAATTTTGGATAATTACTTAAAACAAATTTTGAAATTTACTCAAGATAATAAAACACATTTTGAGATATCTTTGTAAATAAAATTTTAAGATACCAATTGTAACTAAACAATACAAATTTTGAATTTTTCAACAAATCAAATTGAGATATCACAAGATCTTGATACCATATGAAATAGGAAATTTGTGATACCAATTGAAATTGAAACATTTTACCAATTGAAATACATGATAAACTTTTGATACTACCAATTGAAATTGAAATACTTGTACATTTTTGATATCAATGAAAGAAAACATTTTATATTTTGATATCAATAGAAATATATGGTAAATTTTTTTTTATACCAAATAGGTAAAACATATTGATACCAAATGAAATTTAAATCCAATTGGAAATTGAAACATATTGATACCAATTGAAGTATATTGAAATATATTGTAAATTTTGATATCAATAAGAATACTAATGAAAATAATGCATAAGCTTGTTAAAATACCAATTGAGATACCAATTGAAAATTAAGATTTGAATTAAGCTTAGCATAAACATACTTTGTGCTTTAAATATGTAAATATCTTGTAAATCAAGCACAAACAAATCATATATATGTATGAAAATGAAAATTCCAATAGAAATTGATATTATTTGAAATTTAAAACATACATATATAGAAAATAAAATATGAGTATACAAAATATGTCAATTGTTATACCAATTGAAACTATGATGTGAAATTAGTGTATAACTCATAAAAATCCACCCTTTTCATGCACATGATAAAAGATATTGAATTTGAGCATACAAGGTATGGTCTCCCATCCGTACGCGCTTAGGGGTTGGTAGGGGTTTTCAAAAATAGGAGTTTAAAAATATTTTAGCATTGAAAACACTACCAAATGAAGAATACATACCTAGTTAAGAATAATTTTTGAAAAACTAGTTAAAGATCCTTCAAATATGAAATCAAATCATATGAGTCCATGAAGCATGCAAAAAACACAAGAATTGACACTCGAAATCTATAAGGCTAAAAATATCTCATGAAAATAATGTTATGAGTAAACAAATGAAATGAGAGTGTACCATACTCATGTGAGTAGCATTTTCATGAAACTAAGCAATAAAACTCAAAAACATCAAATATAAGAAAAACATGAAAATTTATTTTATCAAAAATAAAGATTTTTTTTTCATTTAAAAACAATCTTCAAGGTATGTGTATGATTTATCCAAAGCTAACAATATGCATACATATCCCAAACATAAAAAGAGTTCATAATATACATTGCATGAAAGGCAAATGACTCAGGGGGCATACATGTATATTTATTAGTTTTGAACAAAAATAGCATATACATGAAGTAAAACATGTAAATAGGCAAAACAAGTGTAAATAAGGAAATCATCAAAACTAGGCTATACATTTGTATGTAGTGAGTACAAATGAGCAATGAAGTGCAAACATATATGAATCAAATTGTTGCTCACTACTTGTACAAGTATATGAAAGTACACCTAGAGGGGGGGGTGAATTGGTGTACGGCTAATCTATGAACAATAATGTGAAAATTAAAAACTTAAAGCAACACACTTAGTGTAACCTACGAGTGTAGCCGAATTCCCGGTGAAGGGCTCTGGACTAACTCCTCTTGATTCCTCTGAATAAGAGTTGAGGTGCTATATGAAGCTCTCGTGGTTAAACACAAGTGAGGCACACACACAATCAATACCAAGCATGTATATATGAATGATCAATATGAATCAATGCAAGGCACAATATAATAGAGAGAAAGTTAGAGAAAGTGGATCAATCACAAACACACGGATATGTTTCGAGGTTCGAGCACACAGCTCTACGTCCCCGCCTTCACAAAGAAGGATTTCCACTAACTTGTCCACACAGGACTCCCACACAGGAACCTCCACTGAGGATTTGGGGCAATTACAATTGGGAGTACACAACTCCTCTCTCAACCAATACAACCTCTCACTAGAGGCAAGGCACAACAAACACAAAATCCACCTCACACAAGAGGGGTAGGCACTTAGCCAACACAAATCAATCACCTCACACTTGAGAGATTCCAACACAATCTCCACCTCTCACTAGAGGGAGCTAAACACAATCTCCACCTCTCACTAGAGGGAGCCACACACCACTTCCACAATCACCTCCCAATAGAGGGATACCAACTCAATCTCTCACTAGAGGGATATCACAATGATAGAAGTTTACAACTTGGTGGTCTATCTCAACCACAAATCAATTTTTTCACAAAGATAAAGATCCTATAGATAGGATAGAAAGATAGCTCAAGTGTGGAAAACAAAGAGTTTGAAAATCAAAAACTCAAAGAAAAACTCTAGGGAAAAACTCTAGATAGAATTGAAAATGAAGATCAAACCAATTCCAAAGACTTTTCTTTTCTTTGAATTTTCCAACCCCTTTTAAAACAAAATAAAGATCAAATCTTTAAAGCTCTAAAACTCTTTTGAAACTAGTAATAAAACACTTGAGATGATGTAAATTTTGCTCTCTAAAAATCCTTCTTAAAAACCATCTCCAAATGGGGTATAAATAGCCCATTTGGAAATCTGCCTGTTGGCAGCTGACAAGGGCAAATTTGCCCTTCCGGTCGACTGGCCGGTCGACCGGCCAACGGTCAAAAAAATGATTATCGAGCCCTCCGGTCGACCGCACGGTCGACCGTGCCAGATCCAGAGAGGAACGGCTCTCTGGCCGCCCGGTCGACCGAGGCTGGAAACAGAGAGCAGAGCTCTCTGCCCGGTCGACCGCCCGGTCGACCGGAGGCTTTCCAGAGAGCAGAGCTCTCTGGCGGTCGACTGACCCAGTCGACCGGCCTCCCCAGCAAGGCAGCGTGCACGTTCTGTGCACGTCGGTCGACCGGTCCGGTCGACCGGCAGCCTGCCTGTCTGACTAATTAGGGTCTTAAAAACTTGGGTTTTTATTATCAAATAAATCCCATAAAATCTCTAAAAATCCACAAAAATAAGTTCTTATATTATTTTTGAAATACAAACATGTGTGAAAAAATTCAACACATATTTCAAACTATTTGAACCATTTTTGTGACTTGGAAAATTTGCCGAAAACCAAAATCTGTATTTTCCAAAACTTGGATTTTTAAAATGGAAATCCGATTTTTCCAAAACACATGTAAATACAAAAACATGATATTGAAACAACATTGAAGCATATAGTATATGGATAGAATCCAATATACATGAAAGATATATATATCAACGTTTTTGACATTAAATCTGAAAATATGTTTTGTTTAAATACAAAACTCCAAACTCATGAAATAGACTATCAAACTAAGTTTGTTTAGATAGTTGAAGCATAAATGTATATAGAACAAATCTAATATACATTAAACCATGTAAACTTGTTTTGATTCTATCTATACATGAAAACCAAGATCGGTTAAACCGAAAACCAAAAACCAAAACATGAAACGTGTGTGTGTTGTGAACTTGAGCATATCACACTATCTAATCTTTAACAATGGATCTAAACTAACTATTCTAAAACAAACCGAAGTCTTCTTGTAGAGCGTCGTCTCCAAGTCGACTCGATCCAAACGCGATCCAACGAGTTTGACTCCAACGAGTGCTAGATATGAACTTGACGCTCGGGCTCTTGAATCACCATGTGAAAACTCCAAAAACACCTTTGTTGAAGCTAATAACCTACTAATATCTTGATCAAATATCTGAAACTAAATATCACAAGATTATTAGTAAACTATAACTACATAAGTTAATCATCATCAAAACTAGAGTGGAAGGCCTCTGGGCCAACAATCTCCCCCTTTTTGATGATGACAAAACTCATGGAGTTATATATGCATGGATTAAAGTTAAGCTTCAAAGAAGCTCCCCCTTAACTCATGCATAGCAATAAATAATAAAAATATGCTATAAATGCTATCAAACTAAACATGCTTTTGATACCAAATATTAAAATAAACATGCTCTTGATACCAATAAAAATTCTTAAAAAAATGTTGCTCTTAATACCAATAAAAAAAACTTCAATAAGAACTCTTGATACCAAAAAAAAAACAATATCAAAACATGTTCTTGATACCAATAAAAACAACAAAACAATATGCTTTATTTCTTTTAAATAAACATGCATATATACTAAAATACTTCTCCCCCTTTTTGTCAATCATCAACAAAGAGGTTAAAGTAAACAATAAAACAATGTTCTCCCCCTTTTTTCTGAAACAAAAATCAACAAGGGGTGAAATCAAATCAAAACATTATGATACCAATTGAAAAAAAATATATCAATTTAGTGCAAAGGTATATATAGAAACATCATTGTTGACACTTAAAAAAGACAAGATTCTTATTGGTCCGAATAATGTCTAAACTTGTTGACATTTACAAAAGACAAGTAACAGACGAGCAGAAGACTAGTTTTCACCCACCTCCAAGGGACAAGGAAGCGGTTTGGACTCCACTGATCCAGCAAGCAGAACAGTGAACCCGAATTGTTTCTAACAGACCTCAGCAGGTCTAAAATGCTAGCATATAGCATTACATTAGCCCAAGGAGATAGCCTCGTTTGAGAGGCTAGCATCATCCAGAGCATCGCCAGGAAGCTAACTGATAGCTTCGCCGAAAAGCCTCTTTTCAGGATTTCGCTAAGGATTGCCTCTAGCTCCGCTATGAGCTTCAAAGCGGGCAGCTCCGCTATTGATCTACTACGGTCAACCTTTGACCAATCAAATCTCCTGATGAGATTGGATTCAAACAAATCAAATCCAATCAGGATTCAAATATGGCAGGTGATTGCCGCTATCTCTTGACTCTCTTGAAACGAGTAAGAGAATCAAGGAGAATCTCCCAACAATATGAAAAGGATCAAAACAAATCGGAAAGATCAACCGACTTGCCATTTTCTAGCTCCGCAGAAGCTATTTTAGCCTCGCAGCAAGGCTACTTTCCAGATTCAAACAGATTCGGTTCAATCTGTTTCTATATCTTCAAAGGGGACGATTATACCCTTGCTCTCCCTATAAATAGCCCGCCAGGGGTACAAGGAGAAAGAGACACAGGCATACGGGAGGACTCCACAAGCAGAGACTTCTTCATAACGCACCGTGCGTTCTCTAATTCAGAGACCTTTCAAGAGAAATACTTCTCTTTTCAGGGTGGCGATACCCTAGCAACCTCTTTTCTTCAAGGAATCTCCGGAACCAGGCGAGAAGGAATTCCTTACAGAGGGCGGTTTTGAGAAGTAGCCAGAGGGTTCTACCAATCCTCTATTCTCTGATTCCCGGAACCAGGCGAGAAGGGAATCTCATCGCTCGCATCGTCAAAGGGACAAAGTGGTCGCGCGCTGACCAGACTCCTATCGGCACATTTTCCCAGAATCTCTGAGGAGATCTACTTGTAATCTTTGAGAATACTTGTAATTTAGCTCCTCAAACTTTTATTTGTAAGTTTTCCCCTTTGCAAACATAATGGAAAACAAGATGGCGACTCCGCTGGGGATTGTATTCTCCTCTGCTGAGAATCAAGTGTCGCAATGCGACGAACAGACCTTCGGGTCTATCTCTGAATTCAGAAAAGCCGGTGCAGCCAGATCTTCTCTGGCTAAATCTTCAAGCAAAGTCTCTGCGGAGACGGAAAAGGTTCTCTGCAAACCTGCCGCAGTTCTCTGGCGCAACGAGGAAACATGCCCGCAGCCCAGATCCTGCACTTTTGAGAACCTGGTTATCCAAATCGATCAAGGAAGATTTGAAGAAGTCCCCTCTGGGGGTGGCCTGACGCTTCGAGCACGGAAGCACAGGAAGGTCTTCATGACCAAGGTTTCAAATCAGAAACCAGAGGCAGAATTTTGCCAGCACCCCACAGCCCCGCTTGTGGCTATTCAGGTTCCTTGCGAACCTAGCGTCCCTTGTCAAGGCTGATATGGAAGCCTAAACAGAAGTCTTCAACCGAAGCTCTCGGTGTAGTCATGCCGAGACTGCGCCTCTCCCGCGAAGAAAAGGGTAAGATGCCCGTCTGCCCTGACGATGCTGCCAGCCATAAAATCACGACGGCAATCATACCGTCACCTAAATCAAGGGCAGCAAAGCCTCCTGTCAGCCTCGCTTTCACAAGCGAAGCTATTGTACCACAACGAATTCACTGGGTTCGCGGCCGCAAGGCTAAGACCGCAGTGTTATCTGAGGTTGATCCCCTTCGCAGCAGAATAGCGGGCAAAGCACCACAGCGTGCTCCGCTCCCCAATTCATCAGGCACTAAGCTCGCACCCGTCGGCGAAGCTAGCGCCAAAGTACTATTCAGTACTAATCCCTTCTGCAGGGATAAGAAGAACGGAGCATCATCCCTTGTACGCTCCAGATAGGCCTCTCCATGGGTTTGTTCAGGCTCTGTTGAGCCTAACCTGCGACAATTCTTGACAAACAAGCGGGAATTGGAGTCTCTCCAAACCACTTCCCCTTGTTGTCAAAGAGGATGCCGACTTGTGACAATCCATTCAGCCCGCTGTCGATAATATCCAATCAAGGCTGCATCTCCGCACCGTCAATCGGTGTTTGACCGGTTGTCCGCACATGCCACAAAGAAACATCATGAAAGGAGCGCTTCGCGAGGCCCAGCCTTCGCGTCCGTCAACATGACCGGAAGAGGACGAGAGCGACACAGGGAAGGTCATGCATCTGATGATACCCCTTTCGGCTCCCCAGATCCAGATTATAGCCCGGGCATAGATGAAGTCTTGGTGCGCGAAGAAGGTGTTTTCCGAAACACCAGATCCAGGGTGGCGATACCCTATAATTATGAGCAGCCTTCCTCCTCGACGGTCCCAACCGTGCCACAACTCAGGCGGTTGCCCCAATCATCCGATGGCGAAGATGAAGACAGCGGGTATGCCTCTTCAGCAACAGTCAGTTCTGTGCGAACGGACAAAGCATCGGTTAATATGGCCGATAACGCCAATGACGACCTTCGTCGGCATTTGGAAGCTCAGGAGCAGACCTCTAGAACTCAGCAAGAGGCCCTGGACAATATTCAACAGATGCTCGCTCAGCTCCTCAGCAACCGGAATGATGATACCGGGAGCAATCATGATGAGGAGGGACACCTCAGCAACGATCCACCCAAGACGGAGAGATCTAAGGGAGGCTCTTCCCTGGATGCCGAAGTCCTTAAAGGCCTTCAAGCTCAAATTTCATCCCTGGCTCAGAGGGATGAATTAAAGAAAGTAAGGGCAGTTCGTCCTTACCCACTGGAGTGGGATTCGGTGCCATATCCGCCAAAGTTCAAACCACCAACGTTGCATACGTATGATGGTAAGAGCTCGCCCAATCAGCACATCTACTATTTTCGGTCCCAGACCGGTAATGTTCTAAGCAACGATGCCATCATGGCTAGGTTGTTCATCGGCACCTTGAAAGGGGTGGCATTCGACTGGTTCCGAAGCCTTCCTCAGGGCTCTATCAATTCCTGGGTCGACCTGGAAACTCGGTTCCTCTCTCGATTCTATGAGGATGACACCGAAGTGACCATGGACAAGCTCCTTTCCACTGTGCAGAGGAAAGGCGAATCTGTCCGTGAATACATTGAGCGGTTCAGAAATCTATCTCTGATGTGCCCAGCAGGGATGCCATTACCCATGCTCTTACAGACATGCAGGCACAACTTCTTGAATCAAGTAGAAGTCCGCATGGGGGCTGTCAAAGCCCATACTTGGAAGGAATTGGTCGAACAAGCTGAGATAGCCGAGAAGTCGGCTAAGAAGTTCGAGCCATCCGCCCCTAGAAGCAAATGGGGCGCGAACAACAAAGGGCGTAGCGATCTCCCGCAGTCTTCCCAAGCTAAAGGGAAGGAAATTATGTTCGTCGAGCTGACCGGGGACATGCAGTCAAAGGCCAAGAAGAGCGGCGTCAACAGCCAAGAGCCCAAGTTTCCTCCAAAACAGTACTCCTTCAGAGATGATCAGGTGGTCACAATATTCCATCTGCTCCACAAAGGGAACAAAATGAAGCTACCGGATACTCGGCGTCCCAATGAGATAGGGCGCACAAACGACCCTAAATACTGCCTCTACCACAGGATGATCCACCATCCTACTGACAAGTGCTATGTTCTCAAGGATAGAATTCAAGCCTTGGTCGACGCCGGAGTCCTCACACTGAAGACGGAACAGAAGAAAGTCACTACTAATATGGTGACTCTTGAGTTCGGCACTGCCCAGAAGGTCACAGTTCCTGACGGGACCTATTCAGCCTCGGCGCCGCGGTTGGAAGTCAAGCATCCTCCAGCCATGACTCAATGCAACAAGGGTCTCGTCCCTTTGACATTGGAGACAGGGGAAGTTATGTGGATACACCCTGACCTCGTCCAAGACGTACAGCGGACGTCGAAGGACTCCAGTAAAAAAGGCAAGTCCTGCAATGTCATCTATGTCCTGCCAGATGATGGTAATCTTACTTCGGCTTTCCTCAGCGATTCAGAAGAAGAGAAGCATGCCTGTACAGCGCAGGCAGATGCGCCTCAACAGACGGGCACCCGGTCTGGAAAATCATACTTAAGGCAGTATGACAAGTCTACTGACGAGATACAACAGCAAACGACGTCAGTACCAATGCCGACATCCACTCCAGTCCTGACCAAAGGGAAGGAGAAGCCTAAGGAAGTGCGGTTCGACCATGTGTTGAAGAAACCGCCAGGCCAAGGGTTAGCCACGCCCTTTCGCTTTGATATATTGGCCCACTTAGCCAATATCCCGGCTCGTATCACAATACACGAGCTCCTTCGCCTCTCTAAAGAGACAAGAGAGGCACTCAGAGATGCGCTGGCCAACTCGGAGTCCTTTCTGACATGCATGCCCGAGGTTCCTGGTGTTGAGATGCGGCCTTCCTGCTCAGAGTGTCATCACGCGCAATCCAAGGTGCCTGCTATTACCTTCACGGCGGAAGATATGCTTCTCAAAGACAACAAGCATGATCGACCTCTGTACTATACCGGATATATCGGTTCAACATGCATTGAAAGAGTACAAGTCGATCCGGGGTCTGCACTCAGCATCATCCCCAAAGGCTCCTCTATTTCCTCGGCATACCATTGTACAGGTTGTCCGCAACCACCACTACAATATATGGTTTCAACGCCGGGAGCAGCCATCCGCTTGGAAAGATTCGGCTCCGCTGCAGAATCGGAAGCTTGAAGTCAGAAGTGACGTGCTATGTCATTGATGCTAACACTTCATATAACCTGCTGCTGGGACGGCCATGGATCCATGCCAACTGGATCGTCCCTTCCACCCTCCATCATTGCTTCAAATATGTTGAAGATGATGCGACAGTACGAACTGTCTTCGCTGAAAAGCAACCCTTCAAGGGGGTGGAAAACTACTTCACCGACGCCCTCCTGTATCAAGAGGCCGACGGAACGCCTGCAGAGCCATTGCCAGACGATGATGAAAGCGGCAATAAGGCGGATTCAGAATCCGAAACAGGCATGCCAGCCATTTTGATTGGCGAACCAATTACAGCATGTTTCCTCAATGACCCCCAATGTAATATCCCTTCTGATGAAGAGGGTGAATGGGTAATTAATGATAGTATCTCTTTTGGTTATCCTGCGAGTATTGGGTCAATTAAATCCATCATAGAGGGCTCTTTGCACATGCCCGTACATGAGCCAAGTTCGGCTGCTACATCTGTGGAGGTTATAGAAGGGGCCACGCTGGTAATCCCTCCATCCAAACAAGGTCAGTTGCCGATAATCTTCGGTAGAACCCAGCCACGGGGACCTGCAGCTACAGAGTCAAGCTCGGACTCAGAAGCCCCACAGTTCTTCCATTATGCACAACCGGCACGCCATATTATGGAGAAGATGGGATATGACTTGAAGCAGGCAGGCGGCCTAAATTTCGGAAAAGGAAGACGCAGCTTGATGCGTAACTCCGTCCCAAGGGAAACCTGCAAATTACTATGATAGTACACGCAGGGGGTTAGGGTATGTCACACCCACGTCATCAACAACAGTTCAGGTCAAAGGCGATGGATCGATCCCATCACAGTCGGACTCATCTGCCGAGTGGGACTCTGACATCAGCATAGGAGGAATGTTCAACGGCCTCACTGTGAATATGACTTCAGGCAGTCAATTGGAATCTGCGGAAGCTGCTGATGAGGAACCTTGGGGCCCAGCAATTAAGTCTCCAATGGGAAAAGCGGTTCGAGCTGCGCGAGCCACCTACCGAAGACAAGGTGATCCAGGTCAACTTGGGTAGTCAAGATCACCCCAAGCCTATTTTCATAAGTGAAAGCTTATCACTTATCGAAAAGGAAGAATTGATAATGCTCGTAAAAGAGTATATAGATGTCTTCGCTTGGAGCTATGAAGACATGCCTGGACTTGATCCACAGGTCGCCATGCACCGTCTAAACATCAAGAACGACGTTAAGCCAGTCAAGCAGCAACAACGTCGGTTCCGCCCAAACATCATGGAGGCTATTGAAGCCGAAGTTCATAAGTTCATTGCTTGCGGCTTCATCCGAGAGGAACAGCATCCAGACTGGGTAGCTAACATCGTCCCCGTCCTCAAAAAGAACAGGAAAATACGGATCTGCATCGACTACCGTGATCTCAATACGGCCTGTCCCAAAGATGAATTCCCACTGCCGATCACTGATGTCATGATCGACAACACATGCGGGTTCGAGAGGATGTCTTTCATGGACGGCTTCTCAGGGTACAACCAGATCAAGATGTATCCTGATGACGAGAAGCATACTTCTTTCCGAACGCCATTGGGGGTATACTGCTACACTGTAATGCCCTTCGGACTGAAGAACGCCGGAGCAACCTACCAGCGGGCGATGAGCATGATCTTCCGCGACCATCTCCGAAAGACGGTGGAATGCTATGTTGACGACATTGCCGTCAAAAGCCGCAGCAAAGATGAACATCTTCGCGATCTGAGAACGATGTTCGACATAATGCGGGCTCATCAGCTGAAAATGAACCCGACAAAATCCTTTTTGGGAGTGTCTAGTGGCAAGTTCCTCGAATTCATTGTCACGTCAAAGGGGATCCATCTTGACCCGGACAAAGTCAAAGCCATCCAGGACATGCATCCACCGAGGAACCTCAAAGAGCTCAGAGGCTTGCAAGGCAGGTTGGCCTACATCAGAAGATTCATTGCAAATCTCTCAGGCCGCTGTCAGCCGTTCACCCGGCTCATGAAAAAGGGTACTGCCTTCATATGGGACCAAGCTTGTCAAGAAGCTTATGAAGACATCAAGAGGTATCTCACAAACCCTCCGGTCTTAGTGGCCCCTACATCAGGGAAACCATTCTTGCTTTATGTAAAAGCTCTGGACTATTCCCTCGGCGCCCTCCTCGCTCAGAAGGACGACAATGGCCACGAGCAGGCCATTTATTATCTGAGCAGGACTCTCATAGGAGCGGAATCTCGCTACAATCCTGTTGAGAAAGAGTGTTTAGCTCTCGTCTTTGCCGTTCAGAAGACACGGCATTATTTGGTTGGCCAAACCATACATGTCATCTCCAGGGTGAATCCTTTACGTCTTCTTATGACGAAGCCAGGGTCACTAAATTCAAGATTGGCTAAATGGGCACTTCTGTTGTCTCAATACGATATGACCTTTACTCCTCAGAAGGCAGTTAAAGGCCAGGCCCTTGCAGAGTTCTTAGCTGCTCATCCAGTTCCAGGACATTCAAAACTTCACGAAGACATCCCTGATGAAGTCTTCGAGTCTAATGCAACCTCAGCAGAGGAAGTGTGGCAGATGTTCTTCGACGGAGCATCGCGGATGGGCCCCAAAGGGAAGATTATTGCCGGAGTGGGGGTTGTGTTCATCTCCCCACAGGATCATATCCTCCCCAGAGCATTCTCCTTGACAGAATCATGCTCTAATAATGTAGCGGAATACAATGCTCTGCTTATCGGTCTCCAGCTCGCCCAGGGAATGGGGGTACGCTACCTCGAAGCTTACGGCAATTCAAAGCTGGTCATCAGTCAAGTCAAAGGCGAATATGAAGTCCGCCATGAGGACTTGGTGCCTTACTATCATACAGCCATCGAATTGGCTAGCTTATTTGAAGGCTTCTACATCGGGCATGTGTCCTGATCTCAAAATACCAAGGCGGATGCCCTCGCTGCATTAGCAACAACGCTAGCCTTACCGGCCGACACCGAGTATCACCTCACAGTCGCAACCCGGCATCTCGTATGCTCTAAGCATATGCTAAGGATCCAAGAGGTCCATAATATCTCCGCGGACCTTGAGCCGAGGGATTGGCGCTTCCCTCTCATTGACTACGCTCTGCACGGTCTGCTTCCAGACGATCCCAAAGAAGCGGCGTCCATCAGACGAAGGTCGCTCTGTTTCTACTATGATCCCACTTTGAAGACACTCTACCGTCGTTCATATAACGGTGTCCTCCTCCGTTGTCTTTCCCATTCAAAGGCACAGGAAGTGCTTAAAGAAGCACATGATGGCATTTGCGGAGCTCACCAGCCGGGTCCAAAGCTTAAAGACAGGCTGCACAGACTTGGGTACTACTGGCCGACCATGATGGCCGATGCCACCCAATATGCACGAAGGTGTAAGGCGTGCCAGGTCCATGCAGACTTCATACACCAACCTTCTGAGTTGCTCCACCCTACTGTTGCTTCATGGCCATTTGAAGCATGGGGAATCGATGTCGTAGGGCCCATCAGTCCCTCTTCGGCAAGAGGTCACCGGTTTATCCTGGCAATAACCGATTACTTCTCAAAATGGGCAGAGGCCACACCGTTGGCCGAAGTTAAAACCTCCAATCTGGTTAGCTTCATCAAACACCATGTCATCCATCGATTCGGTGTACCCAGACGGATCATCCATGACAATGGTCCCCAATTCGTAAGCCAAGGGTTCTATCGGTTCTGCGATAAATACCAAATTCAGAATGTGGCTTCAACCGCCTACAATCCTGCCGCCAACGGCTTGGCAGAGGCATTTAATAAGACGATCATCAAGCTGCTCAAGAAGTTCGTCTCCTCGAATAAGCGAGATTGGGACGAAAAGCTCGGTGAATGCCTTTGGGCCTACCGGACTACGGTTCGGACACCGACAGGCAATACGCCTTTCTCCCTGGTATATGGGTGCGAAGCGGTCATCCCATTGGAAATCCAGGTGCCATCATTGCGGGTAGCCTTGACTACTAAGATGACATCAGAAGACAATGATCGCCTGCGTCTTCAAGAGCTCGAAGCCCTGGACGAGAAGCGGCTACAAGCTCAGCAACACATCGAGCTATATCAGGCTCGGATGTCAAAAGCCTTCAATAAGAAGGTCAAGCAGAGAGTCTTCCAGAAAGGAGACCTGGTCTTAGCCGTCAGACGACCGATGATCATGACGCACAAGACCAAAGGCAAATTTCAGCCTAAATGGGAAGGACCATTTGTAATAGAAATAGTCTATTCAAACGGGGCATACCGCCTTATGAATGCAGGTGGCGACCTACTCATGATGCCGATCAATGGCAAATTCTTAAAGAAGTATTATCCTTAATCGAGGATCCTTCTCTCGATCAAGTTAACATTACACCTCTGATCGAGATCCGCGCGTCCGAAATGCGCACAAAGAGAGCCTTTCTCTTCTTCCAAGCGAGACCATACGGCCATGAATCAACTGGGACCTGGCCGTGCACCAGTTATCCTAAAAGACAATCGAGGCTGTGCAGACATCAACCTGATAATTCGACATCCTTGACGATTAAGGATAGAGGAAAATGTTGGCCTCTAAGCCCAACATGAGTCCTCGACAACTCATCATGCTGAGGGGAATAGCATGGCTAGCCCAACTCAAACGGTAGTTGGTAAAGGCATATCAAACCCGTTGATAGCTGGGGGTTTGCTAAAAATCCTAAGGGACCTGCTCCCACTTGATTCCCTCTCCAGAATCACTTACCAATTCTCATCCATAGAATGGTAAGAACACATATTCCGCTGTTACGTTAACATTAAACCTATGACAGCAGTCCCCTCATTTCTCCTCATGAGAGCGAGACCTCCAAAGTCACTTACCAATTCTCATCCATAGAATGGTAGGACCACACATATTCCGCTGTTACGTTAACATTAAACCTATGACAGTGATTTCCTCGTTTCTCCCCGAGAAGACGAGACCTTTTCCAAATCCAATCCGACTTTTGAACTTGGTGGCTTCTCAACCAGTTATGTCATTGCGACCTCTGAACTGGCAGATAGCCAAGTTTCATCTACTATTGAGCTTAGTGGCGTCTCAGTCGGTTACGTCATTGCGACCTCTGAACCAGCAGATAGCTAAGTCTCAACCCCGAGTCCTGTTGACATTTACAAAAGACAGGTCTCGATACTTGTTGACATTTACAAAAGACAAGTATCACCTATTTTGAACTTGGTGGCTTCTCAACCAGTTATGTCATTGCGACCTCTGAACTGGCAGATAGCCAAGTTTCATCTACTATTGAGCTTAGTGGCGTCTCAATCGGTTACGTCATTGCGACCTCTGAACCAGCAGACAACTAAGTCTCAATCCCGAGTCCTGTTGACATTTACAAAAGACAGGTCTCGATACTTGTTGACATTTACAAAAGACAAGTATCACCTATTTTGAACTTGGTGGCTTCTCAACCAGTTATGTCATTGCGACCTCTGAACTGGCAGATAGCCAAGTTTCATCTACTATTGAGCTTAGTGGCGTCTCAATCGGTTACGTCATTGCGACCTCTGAACCAGCAGACAACTAAGTCTCAATCCCGAGTCCTGTTGACATTTACAAAAGACAGGCCTCATACTTGCTGACATTTACAAAAGGCAAGTATCTTCACTCCAGCCCCGCAATGGGCTAACCTCGAGACTGGCAACATCTCAATTGGTTATGTCATTGCGACCTCTGAACCAACAGACAGTCATGTCTCATTATCCAAACAGAAGAAGTCAAAAGGAAAATTTTCTATTAAAGCCAAAAGGATGGGATACATGGAGGAGCCTATAGGCGTATATGATAAGATCGGATCCGATCTCCGAGCGAAGCTAGCCTCGTCCTCCTGTCATCAGCAGCCTGGGCCAGCGCCTGTGATCTCAGCTCGGCCTCATCGAAGTCCACCGCCTGAGCCAGACGAGCCTCGACCTCCGCCAAAGTCGCCCTCTGTGACGACTTCTGCCGCGCCAGTTCCTCACTCCGAGCCCTGAGCTGCTTAAGTCGCGCAGACTCTTCATGACGCATCTGTGTAGCTTTGGATAAGAGGAGATTTGCCTTCCGGATCATCTCTTCGGCCCTCTTAACCTTATCTTCGGCATCAAGAAGAGCACTGTTGGAAGCGTCAATTGCACTCCCAACCTCTGCTTGCTCTGTCTCCAAGGACTTCAAGTCAGAGGAGATAGCCTCAGCAGCCTCTTGAGCGGCGAGCTGAGCCTCGCGCCTTTGGGCAACAAGACGTGTGAGCCGTTCATCAGCCAAAGACGCTGCGTCTGAACGATGGAGATGGCGCCATTCCTCCACGTCCTTCTCAAGGTCATCTACCAGGAGCTCTAGAGCAGCAGCTTGATGGTACCCCTCAAAGTCCCGGATACACTCAATGCCACGGGAAAGGACCATCTTCAGCTTCGAGAATGGCACAGGCGAGCCCTTCAAGACTAGATCGATAGTCTGCTCCAAACTGTTATAGAAGCTGTCGACCAGATTACCGATGAAGTCATTCTCAGCTTCATCAACCCTTGAGACAACCTCGGAGCAATCTACCAACCCAGTCGACACCGCCGCAGAAGAAGAAGCGGGAACATCGACAGCAGCAGGGCAAGCCAAAGGTGTCCTCGGCGGAGTCCTCAGCGACACCAGCACGCCAGCCACCACGGAGGTAGGACTGGCAACCACCTCCTGAGCAGCAGGCTCGACAATCAAAGTCGGGGAACTAGGGTCCACGATCACCCTCAGCCCCGCACTGGGCAAAATTGCCGGCACCTCACTCGGTGATGTGATTGGGAGTGATGATACCTCCGGGACTGCCGCCCCTTCAACCTCTCGCCTTTCAGGTGACGTGGGCTGATAAGAAGGCAAGTCGCCATACAACACGTCCAACATGGCAACATCCGCCGTGGACGAAGCACTCAACCCACCCTCTGACCTTCCAGGGGAAGTCTCCGGCTCCTTCAAAGCCGACGCATCTTGAGGCCGAACACCTGCAACAAAGCCATGGTCAAAAAGCAGATGCGGTAAACAAGAGGAGATCAAAAGGTCGTCATTTTACCGAAGGCTGATGTTACTTCGTCAGCCTCATCAGTCTCTAGGGGTTCCATCGCGAAGTTCTTGCCAGAATCAACGCGGATAACCGGCCTGCTCGTCGATTCCTCCGCAGACCACCCGATAGAGCTGGATGCCATAGGACTTCCTTTAGAAGTCCCAGCGCCCGAGAGGCCAATGTCGGCCGCATCACCTCCAGATTCCTCCGAGCGAGTAAAGGAACCAGCTGCAGCTCCATAAGCGAATAGAGGATCATACTGGTCCCCTTGCTCCCCATGCTCCTCAGCTCCTGCAACAAAAAGCAAAGATGAGCTATTCAAAGCGCGCTGAAGGCATATTAGATGGGGCCAATCTTACCAGTAGTCGGTTCAGCAACCGACGGCTCAGCCACTAATGGAGCAGTAGAAGGAGGCGCAGCAGAGGGCTCACCCTCTACCACGATGGTAGGAGTCTGGCGACGGGGCCTCTTCGCCGACGACTTCCTACGGGATCCACTCCCACGCTTCCTTTTGAAGTGGACATCAGAGTCCTCTTCCTCCACTTCCTCCACATGTTGTGAGGGAGCTGTCCCCACTACACCAGAACCGGCTTCACGAGTATCGACTTCATGGGCATCGGCCCTTGTTTCTGCCTCGAAGCAAGGGCTTCCCGCATCAGAAGCCCCGCTGTCATCTACAGCGATGAACTCCTCTATGCTAGGAACACGGACTCGTTTGCCCTCCATCTTATCAGAAGCCTTCTGCCTCATCCGATGAGAAATTAACTTCACACCCGAACGGTTGGCATTAAACCCAGCAGGTGTGGAGTTCGAAGCCGCATACCATTGGCAGAAACACAGGGTCGTCCAAAGGCCGGGATCCCTCAGCGGCGTGCGTAGCCACGCTCCAGTGTCATCCGCGGTAAAGAACCGCCAAGCACGAGCCCCATCAATAAGGCTCCCCATGAAGGCCAGGTCCGGATTGGGGTTGCCCACATACAACTGGTCATACCCAAATTGGCGGGCAAACCGGCTCGGGACGTAGGGCTCCAGGTAGCAGGTATCCCCACTCCTGTACAGCAAATGCGAGGGCCGGATACAGACCTGCCACTCGAAAACACCCCGACTCATGGGAGACCGACCTGACTCCACATCATGGAATTCCTCGTTGTATCCTGCACCCCGCAGGTGAGGAAAATAACGGAACAGGCTATAAGCGTCATAACGACGCACTAACTTACGGGCCTCGGCCACATAAGTTTTCTGCCACGAACAGCCTTCAAAGCGACGGAGAAGCGCCGTTTGAACACCCTGCGGAGGGTCTTCCCCAGCTCCAATCAAACTGGGGCAGTGCAAGGCGAACCACGCCATCAAGTAGGTGTACGGTAAACCTACCCTAGGATTGGGTCCGTCACAAGGCAGGACGGCACCCTTCCCTCGCCTTGACGCCATTGGCCTGCAGAAAGCCTCCGTCAGTGCACGAAGGCCCCTCTGAATACAACACACCATGGCCGGGAGAAGACCCAGACGGTGGCCATGGACCAAGCGGACGGCAGGCAGCAGCACGTTCGGGTGGACGATGTCACCCGAAGAAGAAGGCACGACACACTTCTTTAACCAGATGGTTAAGAAGCCGGCCAGCAACGCCTTGCGAGACATAGGCCGACGGGCCTGATGGTGAAAGCTCCGAAGAACATCACCCTTCCCGAAAGGACCATCATCTTCTGTCACGACGATGTCCTTTTCAGCATGCACCTCCATCCTTGCCAAGATGTCTTCTTCAGCAACTCCGCAATGAGCTGCCTCAGGTGCACTAGTCATATCCGGGAACAAGTAATTCCCCCAGCTCTTCAAGCTCTTCGAGCTACCCTTGCCACCAGTGTGGATGCTGGAACAAATGTGCAAGTGGCACATCAATTCCCGATATGTCTCAAGTAAAGCAGGCTCTTGCTTCTCCAGGAGAGCCAACTCCGCCTCACAGGGAAAGTACTCTTCGTACGGAAGAGACCCGAAGGGCAAAGCAGAGATCTCCCGCATCTCATGCAGGGCCATGCCCAACTCACCAACCGGGGTAAAGAAAGTCCCCGAGGCCGGGCAGTACAACTCAAGGATGGCGTAGAAGCACGCCACCTTCATCTCGATACCGTAGCAGGTCGCCCTGACGGCCTCATGGAGGTTTAACCTCTCTAAGTCCCCCTCAAAATGAGTGAGGATATAGTTGGTCAACTCCACCCACCACGACCTAGGAGGGTGGACCCAACCGGGAGTCCTGAAATCGGTGGCGGGGTAGTTCCCGTCAACTTCGCAGAACTGAGTGCCAAAGGTCGGCGCCGCAGCTGGGTTCTCTCCTACTGGAAGGTCCCGCGATACCTTCCCAGGGTATAGCCCCATTATGCTACGAGGATGGCCCGCCCTCGAATAGCCGGACTGGAATGTCAACCTCCCGACACTTACAGACTCGGCATTTAGGCTCACGCCCCAAGCCATCTTCCGAGCCTGAGTCGCGCCCGCAAAGGAAGACAAAGCAAAATGCCGCTTAGAGGACGGGAGATAGAATCTCTCGCCGTCCAACTGGAAGATCCACTGGCCTTCACCGGCCTGCAGCTGGCGATCAGAATCAGATGCAGCATCCCCGAACATGAAGTCAGGCTTTCTGTAAGCCTGACGGTTGATATCTTCAAGCGGAGCCGTAGTCAAGATGCTCCGCATGGCCTGCGGCCGACCGTCCTGGATGAGCGTATCCCGTACAAGGGAGCTCGGCTCGCTGAACAATGAAGCCTGCCCGATGAACTGCAAGCTGATGTTTCCGCCTGCTCGACTGGTTAGACCAAACAGACTGTTCTGGAGGCCGGAGGCGTAATGTACTGCAAAAACAGAAATGAGCTATGATTAGTTCACCAATCAAGTGGATGCGAAAGCATAAAAATTCACTAAGGCATAGCCTCGCCCAGCAAGCAGGGCCTGCAGGGCGATAGCTTTGAAAAAGCTTCACTTCATGGATAAGACTGCATCTTTGCAGAAAATATCCAAAGCGCCAACTTCGCTTAAAGCAGGAAGTGGCATAGCCCTAAGGGCTGACGTCATCAAAAGGACATCATGGTCGACAATCGTCCTTCGTGGCCACGACTGAAGGAACAGACCCATATCCTGTTCCTCAACAGGATGGAGATTGCCCAAGCAATGGCTTCCTACGAAAGCCTAAAAGAAGAACTGTTCAGTTCTTACTTCCCTGGTGCAAGGAAAATAGGGAAGTTCAGGGAAACGAGTTCCCTAATGAGGACAGATCCCATTCGATCGTCCTAAATAGCCAAATGACCGGCTCAAAGGAAAAGAGACCTCGGTCTCCAATCAGACAGGAAAATTCCTTACCGGTGACTGGTCGCTCGATGACCGGAGGAGGAAGGCCCTCCGCCGTAGAAGTCGCCACTTCTTTTCCCGCTCGTCTTTTGGGCGCCATTGAAGAGTTGCTAGAGTCCTCAAAGATCTCTGACTAGAGTCCTCAAAGATCTCTGAATGAAAGGGAAGAAGAAGAGGAAGAGATAGAAAGTTCTCTGAAAAAAGGGAGACCTTTCCATATCCAGCCCGATCGGGCTTTTATAGGCCAATCAGCGCCTGAAACGAGGCCTCGAAAAAAGGCCCATGCCGCCGTTTCGAATTAATTCGAAACAGCGCCCGAAGCGCCTTACCAAGAAGCGCCGGTTCAACTCTACTAAGAGTTAACTTCGCACTAGTGCAAAAGTGCGGACTTCGCACAATCCTTCAAGGGCTTCGCTGAAAGGCCTACCTTAACCCTCTAAAAAGCGTGCTGCTCGCGATATACACCAGTCTCGCGAAGATCATTCGAAGGAAGGACTATGTCCTTAGCTCCGCACACAGTTTAGCCCAGCTATGGCCAAACTCTCAGTGAAAGTAAGCAAAAATCAGATGATCAGACGATGAACTTTCATTGATTCAAAAGCAAGGGTACATTTGATATTACATCAAAGCTGTGTTTCATATAACACACCAAGTTGCCTAACAAGGTCATTTGCATAAAAGGCATACAAGCGGTTTTATCTGCTCCCAGGCCAGACCAACGGGACAGGAAGGGCCCTCCTCCTGCATAAGGCTGTAATCAGTGGTGCCACAAGGACACGGTCATTTTTCTCCACAAAAATGGCAGATCTTGCTAGGCCATTTTGTTGAAGCCTGGCAATAAAAACCTATCGCCGCCAACACGATAGATCACGTATAATGGGAATCGGCAGTGGTACCAGTGATCTAATGGGCGCGATATCCGCTTTCCTGAAGTGGATCGCCCCCAAAGGCCACCAAAGTTGAAAGTCGGCAATGATGCCGGCGATCCCACAGGCGACGCCCATTATCTTGAAGCGGATCCTCTCCGATAAAGGCGGCGGCCAGCCTCACCTCAGAACGAATCATCTCGGATAAGAGGCTGCCAACAGCCCCTGGGACGCGCACCCGCTGCCCCGAATTGTTCCTCCTGCTTAAAAGTAAAGCTTCAACCGGGGAAGCATAAGGCGATTTCATGGTTTCTTCCATCAAGTTACCAGACTGGCAAGCATAGCTCACTGCAAGGCAAATTGGAGCAAGTTAGCACTTAAGCACACAAAAAGCTGCAAAGATATTAAGTCAGATTCTTGGGCGGTAAAGCAATCCGACTTCAGCAGAGGACAAGTTCCGCCTGCACAGCAACTAATGGACTAGCTCAGCAAACGCCAAGTCCTAGCCTCACCTCTATGGCAAAGTCAGACACAGTCTCAACATTCACCAATATGGCAAGACTGGCTCAACCTTTGAAGAGACCAAGTCCGAAGTTCTGCCAGTGTAGCGGACTTAACATGCAGTGATCTTTCTCTAATCAAATCAAGACGATGGCTTCGCAGAGAGCCATGATGAGATCCTTCTCTGCAGCAGCCAATTGCAAGATGAAGATCAAGGGAAGCTAATCCCTGAAGCAGCTGTCAAAGGGAGATGAATTCCCTAAAATCGGTGAAGTCGTTGAACGATCAAGACTTACTGGTCCTTGGCCGGTTAGACAACCAGAGTGGGCTTTCCCACTAATTCAGAGATCTGAGTATCTCTCTCAACCAAGAGAAGAGAAGAGAGGCAAAGCACTTCTCTTCAGAGGACCTCAAGTGTCCTATTTATAGGCCCCATGGCCTGAGCGCTGCCACCTCAAGCGTTGAAACACGAGCGCATTTAAGGCATTTATTGCGCCTTGATGGAAGGGATGGTTTTCCCTTGGAACCGTGTAAAGGGAGAAAACGTCTCCCTCATAAAAGGCACTTATGGCGCCTTGAATAAAGGGAATATCTTCCCTCGGAAACGTGCAAATCGGAGAATATCTCCCTCGATTAGCACGAAGAAAGGAGTAATCCTCCTCGTAACAGCCCCACGGCAGTTGGCTTTGAAAAGGCAACAGGGTTCCAAAGCGAACTTATTTCTTGGAAGCCCAAATACGGAGCTACCCCGACGCGAAGCTACTCGCGAACCAGTACAATTCTTCGGTGAATTCATCCCAAGGCAGGATTGAAGGCGAAGCTGAACTCAACCATCATGGCGACGTTCATATTCCACACACCATCGATCAAAGCAGTTCAAAGTGTTTCGAAGTCTGAGCCATTGCAGACTTTCGAAAACTTTGAAGGGGGTCTTGTTGACACTTAAAAAAGACAAGATTCTTATTGGTCCGAATAATGTCTAAACTTGTTGACATTTACAAAAGACAAGTAACAGACGAGCTGAAGACCAGTTTTCACCCACTTCCAAGGGACAAGGAAGCGGTTTGGACTCCACTGATCCAGCAAGCAGAACAGTGAACCCGGATTGTTTCTAACAGACCTCAGCAGGTCTAAAATGCTAGCATATAGCATTACATTAGCCCAAGGAGATAGCCTCGTTTGAGAGGCTAGCATCATCCAGAGCATCGCCAGGAAGCTAACTGATAGCTTCGCCGAAAAGCCTCTTTTCAGGATTTCGCTAAGGATTGCCTCTAGCTCCGCTATGAGCTTCAAAGCGGGCAGCTACGCTATTGATCTACTACGGTCAACCTTTGACCAATCAAATCTCCTGATGAGATTGGATTCAAACAAATCAAATCCAATTAGGATTCAAATATGGCAGGTGATTGCCGCTATCTCTTGACTCTCTTGAAACGAGTAAGAGGATCAAGGAGAATCTCCCAACAATATGAAAAGGATCAAAACAAATCGGAAAGATCAACCGACTTGCCATTTTCTAGCTCCGCAGAAGCTATTTTAGCCTCGCAGCAAGGCTACTTTCCAGATTCAAACAGATTCGGTTCAATCTGTTTCTATATCTTCAAAGGGGACGATTATACCCTTGCTCTCCCTATAAATAGCCCGCCAGGGGTACAAGGAGAAAGAGACACAGGCATACGGGAGGACTCCACAAGCAGAGACTTCTTCATAACGCACCGTGCGTTCTCTAATTCAGAGACCTTTCAAGAGAAATACTTCTCTTTTCAGGGTGGCGATACCCTAGCAACCTCTTTTCTTCAAGGAATCTCCGGAACCAGGCGAGAAGGAATTCCTTACAGAGGGCGGTTTTGAGAAGTAGCCAGAGGGTTCTACCAATCCTCTATTCTTTGATTCCCGAAACCAGGCGAGAAGGGAATCTCATCGCTCGCATCGTCAAAGGGACAAAGTGGTCGCGCGCTGACCAGACTCCTATCGGCACATTTTCCCAGAATCTCTGAGGAGATCTACTTGTAATCTTTTGAGAATACTTGTAATTTAGCTCCTCAAACTTTTATTTGTAAGTTTTCCCCTTTGCAAACATAATGGAAAACAATCATGATATCAAATGATGATACCAATTGAAAATAAACTAAACATTTTGAAGATACCAAAATTTTGATACCAAATTGAAAGATATAAACATATAGTCAATCTTGATACCAAATGAAAATATTTTACATTTTTCATACCAATATGAAAACATAAACCAATCTTTTTGGTTAAACATTAAACTCATTTTGCAATAAAGATACCAAATATAGGATAATGTCAATTTAATATTTTTGATACCAATATTGAAAATGAAACATATATCAATTGAAAATAATTTTCATTAGGAGCGTATATACCAAATAAAAATCAATATCATTTTTAATTATTTTCCATCATAAAGTGTGGGAGTAAAAATACCAATCGTAAACAAAACCAATTGAAAGGTAAAAACATGAATTTTCTCCCTCTTTATGAAATACCAAACAAAATGATGCATAAGCTTGTATATGATACCAATTAAAAAATAATCAATTGAAATATAATTGTCATTTAAGGAATCAAGCTTAGCATAATCAAAATATATATATATATATATATATATATATATATATATATATATATATATATATATATATATATATTTATATGTATGAAAAATTAAATACCAATCAAAATTGATACTATTTGAAGTTTAAGCATACATATATAAAAACATATATGAGTATACAAAATAAATGTCAATAGTGATACCAATTGAAAAGATACAATGATATCAATTGAAACTATAATGAGAATCAAGTGTATAACTCATACTTCCTACCACCCTTTCATGCACATGTTTTAAATAGATTTTCAATAATGAGCATACAAGGCATGATCGCCCAACCAACCGCCCTTAAATGGGTAGGGGTTTTCAAAAATAAGTTTGAAAATAACATAACACGTTTGAAAACTCTACCATATGAAGAATACGAACTAGTTATATGAAAAAAATTTTGAAAACTAGTACGAAATCCTTTAAGCAAGGAATAAAATAAGAATATATTCCATAAAATATGAAAATCACCAAACCAATGTCACTCAAAATCTATATAGCACATATAATACTCATGAAAACAAAATCATGAGAAAACATCAAGTAATATGAGTGTACAAGTTTTGTAAAAAACATAATCATGAAAATAGGCAATTAGGCTCAATAAGAAATTCCTTAAAACATGAAAAACATGAAGATCTAATTTTCATCAAATTAATTTAATCTTCAAGGCATATGTATGTTTTGTACAAACTAGAGTATACATACATATCCAAACATGAATGAGTCCACAAAAGTATATGCATGAAGGCAAGTGGCTCAAGGATGTATATGTATAGCTAATAGTTTAGACAAAATGATATATACATGAAGATTAAACATAAACATGAAAATATGCACAAAAATATAGAATACAAGTTAAAATGTATGAATCATCAAAACTAGGCTATACTAGTACACCTAATAAGTATAAATGAGCATTTAAGCACAAACATATAAAAATCTATTTGTGGCTCACTAGTTGTATAAGTATATATCCAAGTTTTAATGAAAATTAACATCTAAACATGTAGTCAAACCATGAGCATAGAAATCAAAACAAAACTCATGTGATCATTATGGTAAATGCCCATGGATTAGAGCTATGATATACATAATAACTAAACTATGGAGAGAACACAAAATATGGGTCCATATAAACATGGGTGATCTCAAATGCTATACATGTATGTCAATAGTCTAATAAGCATGGCATATGGCTTAATGAGCATTAAAATAAGACATGCTATAAATGAATGATCTAAAAGCATGCAAACATAAATGAGGAGTAAGAGATAGTTACCAAAACTATGAGGGCAACTCTCCATGTCCCCAAACCAAGGTGGTCCTCCCACCAAACTCCCCTTAATAGTGATGCATCCAAATAGTCCTCTTTAAGCTCGGAACGCATCCACCTCAAGGCACTATCACTCTTACGTCATGTGAGAGCCCACACCTACATCAAATAAAATAGGAGTGGTCTTCGGTACCCAAACTCTTTTGGGTCCATAGGGGTTAGTTCCTTTTCTAACCCAAACAAACTTATTTGCTAAATTAGAATCATGTATCCTATCATAACAAAATTTAGTAAGGTGGCCCTTACGTCCACAATGTGTACAAGTGTACACATGAGCATATAAAGTGTTATAAGTGTGGCCGTGAGGAGCATGTGTATGCCGTGGTTTGTGTGCATGCATGGAAGGAACTTGTTTCTTTCGAAACATAGATTCCAAACGTGAGTGGTTCATGGCACAATGGCTTAAAGTGGAGCCAAACAATCAACACTCTTCTTAAGCATAGATATATCATTTTCAATGTTAGAAGAAGTGGAGCATGCAATAGGTGAGCTAGAATGTGAAGCTACACTAGCATGGCAAACATGTGTGTCTAAATCCTTTTTCAAAGAAATGTTTTTATTTAAGCAAACTTCTAAATCTTTTGAAATCAAATCAATTTTGTTTTTCAAAGAAACATTTTCTTTTACAACAAAATCAAGTTTTGAAGTTAAGATCTCATTTTTCTTCAAAACCTTTTCACAATCATTTTTATTTTTCAAAATTTCATTTTCTTTTAGAGCAAGGTCAAGTTTGGATTTCAGTGAATCCCTTTCATTAGAAATCTTCACTTTCTCTTGCAAAACCAAATCTAGTTTTGAACACAAATCCTTATTTTCTTTGTTAAGTCCAAAACTCTTCTTTTTCAAAAGATTATATTTTTCTAATAATTTTTCACAAACAATTGAAAGTTCTTCATTCAAAGCATTGGCATCAATATAATCATTACTAGAAGAATTAGCATCATCATCATCTAATTGAGTTTCCGAGTTTACCTCAAGGGAGTCATTCCCTTGGACCATGTAACAATGTTGCTCGGATTCTCCATTAGATTCATTCTCCATTATGTTGGGCGTTTGAAGCTCGGGAGAGATCAACATGTTCCACACTGCAAAGGCGGAATCACATTTAGAAACCATAGAAAGATATTCTTTATTAAGCGTGCTTCTAAGTGCCTCAATGGCTTGTGCATTGGCCTCTATATGCTTGCTATTACCAGATAGGATTTCTTAGTAGAGGCAAGGAAAACATGCAAGCCTAGGGTTTTTAGATACATACTCATCCTAAATTTTCACATGTCAATGTTGGAAACATCATACATGGGAGGGGTCAAGCAATCCATGAGTGTGTGTAAACAATATGTGCGCAACAGCAAATGATAGATTAGAAAAATCAAGATCACACTCCTAGGTGGTTAAACCAAATATCAGGAGCGTAGGCTCTGATACCAATTAAAACTACACCTAGAGGGGAAGTGAATAGGTGTACGGCTAATCTATGAACAATAATGCGAAAATTAAAAACTTAAAGCAACACACTTAGTGTAACCTACGAGTGTAGCCGAATTCCCGGTGAAGGGCTCTGGACTAACTCCTCTTGATTCCTCTGAATAAAGTTGAGGTGCTATATGAAGCTCTCGTGGTTAAACACAAGTGAGGCACATACACAATCAATACCAAGCATGTATATATGAATGATCAATATGAATCAATGCAAGGCACAATATAATAGAGAGAGTTAGAGAAAGTGGATCAATCGCAAACACACGGATATGTTTCGAGGTTCGAGCACACAGCTCTACGTCCCCACCTTCACACAGAAGGATTTCCACTAACTTGTCCATACAGGACTCCCACACAGGGAACCTCCACTGAGGATTTGGGGCAATTACAATTGGCAGTACACAACTCCTCTCTCAACCAATACAACCTCTCACTAGAGGCAAGGCACAACCAACACAAAATCTACCTCACACAAGAGGGGTAGGAACTTAGCCAACACAAATCAATCACATCACACTTGAGGGATTCCAACACAATCTCCACCTCTCACTAGAGGGAGCTAAACACAATCTTCACCTCTCACTAGAGGGAGCCACACACCACTTCCACAATCACCTCACAATAGAGGGATACCAACTCAATCACCTCTCACTAGAGGGATATCACAATGATGGAAGTTTACAACTTGGTGGTCTATCTCAACCACAAACCAATTTTTCCATAAAGATAAAGATCCTATAGATAGGATAGCAAGATAGCTCAAGTGTGGAAAACAAAGAGTTTGGAAATCAAAAACTCAAAGAAAAACTCTAGGGAAAAACTCTAGATAGAATTGAAAATGAAGATCAAACCAATTCCCAAAGACTTTTCTTTTCTTTGAATTTTCCAACCCCTTTTAAAACAAAATAAAGATCAAATCTTTAAAGCTCTAAAACTCTTTTGAAACTTTTAATAAAACACTTGAGATGATGTAAATTTTGCTCTCTAAAATCCTTCTTAAAAACCATCTCCAAATGGGGTATAAGTAGCCCATTTGAAAATCTGCCCGTTGGCAGCTGACAAGGGCAAATTTGCGACCGGCCAACGGTCAAAAAAATGACCGTTGAGCCCTCCGGTCGACCGTACGGTCGACCGTGCCAGATCCAGAGAGCAACGGCTCTCTGGCCGGTCGACCGCCCGGTCGACCGAGGCTGGAAACAGAGAGAAGAGCTCTCTGCCCGGTGACCGCCCGGTCGACCGGAGGCTTTCCAGAGAGCAAAGCTCTCTGGCGGTCGACCGACCCGGTCGACCGGCCTCCGTAGTAAGGCAGCGTGTACATTCTGTGCACGTCGGTCGACCGGCCCAGTCGTCCGCTCACTGCTACTGTGGACCATCCCGGTCGACCGGCAGCCTGCCTGTCTGACTAATTAGGGTCTTAAAAACTTGGGTTTTTATTATCAAATAAATCCCATAAAATCTCTAAAAATTCACAAAAATAAGTTCTTATATTATTTTTGAAATACAAACATGTGTGAAAAAATTCAACACATATTTCAAACTATTTGAACCATTTTTGTGACTTGGAAAATTTGCTGAAAACCAAAATCTGTATTTTCCAAAATTTGAATTTTTGAAATGGAAATCTGATTTTTCCAAAACACATGTAAATACAAAAACATGATATCGAAACAACATTGAAGCATATAGTATATGGATAGAATCCAATATACATGAAAGATATATATATCAATGTTTTTGACATTAAATCCGAAAATATGTTTTGTTTAAATACAAAACTCCAAACTCATGAAATAGACTATCAAACTAAGTTTGTTTAGATGGTTAAAGCATAGATGTATATAGAATAAATCTAATATATATTAAACCATGTAAACTTGTTTTGATTCTATCTATTCATGAAAACCAAGATCGGTTAAACCGAAAACCAAAACCCAAAACATGAAACGTGTGTGTGTTGTGAACTTGAGCATATCACACTATCTAATCTTTAACAATAGATCTAAACTAACTATTCTAAAATAAACCGAAGTCTTCTTGTAGAGCGCCGTCTCCAAGTCGACTCGATCCAAACGCGATCCAACGAGCTTGACTCCAACGAGTGCTACATATGAACTTTATGCTCGGGCTCTTGAATCACCATGTGAAAGCTCCAAAAACACCTTTGTTGAAGCTAATCACCTACTAATATCTTGATCAAATATCTGAAACTAAATATCACAAGATTATTAGTAAATTATAACTACATGAGTTAATCATCATCAAAACTAGAGTGGAAGGCCTCTTGGCCAACAATATATACACAAGTTTTGGCAAAAACTACATCTAAACTAGTATTTATCACATGAAGCATAAAACACAAAACATGCTTATTTTAACAAATACTAAAACGTGCTAAAAATCATCAATTATAAAAGCATGTAAATAAAATAGGAGTTTAGAGATAGTTACCAAAACATAAGAACTATACTCTAAATCTCCAAAACATGGTGGTCATCCCATCAAACCTCCTTGATAGTGGTGTATCAAATGTATGTCCATCAAGTCCATGCATCCACCACCAAGGCACCAAATCTCTCACGTTTTGTGAGAGCCCGCACCTACATCAAATACAAAAGGTAAGGGCTTTGGTACCCATTTTCTTTTGGGTCCATGAGGGTTAGCATTATAAAGAACCCAAACATTCTTGTTAGCAAAATTTGAAGAATTTATTCTATCATAAAAAAATTTTGCTAAATGGCCTTTGCGGCCGCAATGTGTACACTTGTACACTCTATGATGCATATGTTTGTGTGAGTGATCATGAGGTGCAAAGTGTGCATATGCATGTTGTAGGTGATATGCATGAACATGTGAAGCTTGTTTCTTTGAAAACAAGGTTTTCAATGTAGAATAGTTAAATGCACATTTGCTTAAAGTTGAGCTCAAACAATCTATTTTATTTTTCAAAAATTTAACTTCATTTTTATCAATGGTTGTGGCATGAAAAGCATGATCAACAATCTTTTTCTTTTAGAAAAATTTTCTTTTTTCCTTTGAAATAATTTTTCTTTTCAAAGAGGTGTTTTCTTGCAAAGCAATTTCCTTTTGTTTTTCTACCAAAATAATTTTATTTTTCAAAGAAGTATTTCCTTCACAAAGATCATTTAGCTTAGAGGACAAGAAAATATTCTCATTTTTTAAAAATTCATTTTCTTCAGAAATGCATTCTAATTTATTTTCAAATGAATCTTTTTCTTTTAACAAGCAATCAAATTTATTTTTTATTTTCTTATTTTCCTTTCTAAGCATGTCATATTTTTCAAGGAGTTATTGACAAAAAAATGCAAGTTCATTATATGGCATATCAACATCCTCTTCTACCTCGGATTCGGTGTTTACCTCAAGGGGGTTATCCCCTTGGACCATGTAGCATACATTTGAAGCTTCACTTCCAACATCCGAGTCGCTCCCCGCATAGTACTGCTCTTGTTCGCCAAGGGAGATAATAGAGTTCCATACTACAAAAGCCGAATCAATGTTAGAAACCCTAGATAAATATTCATCATTTAGGGTTGACTTTAAAGCATGAATGGCTTTTGAGTTAGCCTCAATATACTTGCTATTTGAAAAATATGAATCTTTAATAGTAGTAAGATAAACATGAATGCCTAGGCCTTTGAGGTACATAGACATCCTAACCTTCTAAGTTTGGATGTTAAGAATGTCAAAGGTGGGAGGTGACATGAAATCCATGTGTGTGTACAAATATTGTGATTAGCTACAAATGAGGATCTTTAACTCAAGGTTGTTAGACCCAAATCAAGAGCACTTGGCCTGATACCAATTGAAATCACCTAGAGGGGGGTTGAATAGGTGATTAGCTAATCTAATGGTCAATTAATGCGGAATTAAAACTATTATGCAAACTAAAAATTCTTAAGCACAACACACCAAGTATAACCTAAGAGTGTAGCCGAATTTCCCGTGAAGGGCTCTGGACTAACTCCTCAAAATTCCTCTAGATAAGAGTTGAGGTGCCGCTTTGGCTCTCTTGGTTGAATACAAGTGTGAGCAAACAATCCCCAAGCATATAACAATTAAGTACACAATATATCAAGCATATAAAGATAAAGATAATATGAGCATGCAAGATATAAAGATAAGTAAGAGATAGAGAGAGAGCAATCGCAAACACGGGAGAATTATTTCGAGGTTCGAGCACACTTGCTCTACGTCCCCGCCTTCAACACTATGAAGGATTTTTACTAAAATCGATCCCACCGAATAACTCGGTGCCGCAACACCTACAAGCGAGTTCACACTAGAACTCCTTTGGACACTCTAGTCCCTCTCTTGTTCCCGCAAGAACAACACACCGCAAGCACGCAAGCTTGCCGAGCCCGCACCTCTGCAAAGAGCTCTCACTAGAACTCGAAACACCGCGAACCCGCAAGTCCGCCTCCTCAAAACAAAAATGAGAACTTTGGTGATCACAACACTTTGATCACCTAAAATCACTCTTACAATAACTCTCCTATAGGATGAATATATCAATGGAAAGCTCAAGTATGTGTGAGAAAAACAAGGATGGAAGTGATGGTGAAAAACTCAAGAAACTCTTTTATAAAACACTCTTGAAAATCTCTCCTTTTGATATGGCAATTTTGGCTCTTAAACAAGTGGAGATAAACACTTAATAGAGTAGGAAAAACTAGTGCAAATATCCACTTAAAATCTTATGTAAAACAGTCCATGGGAGCCCCCTTTTATAGGCCAAGAAAAACTAGCCGTTGGGGGTCCAATCAGCAGTCCAGACTGCTGTCGGTCGACCGCCCGGTCGACCGGCCAACGGTCAGATTTCTGACCGTTGAGCCAGCGGTCGACCAGTCCGGTCGATCGTGGCCTGGACAGAGAGCAGAACTCTCTGCCGGTCGACCGCCCGGTCAACCGGGGCCATTTTCAGAGAGCATAACTCTCTCGCGGTCGACCGGGTCGGTCGATCGGCCCTTCAGCCAAACAAGGTGTCCACGTTTGTGCACGTCGGTCGACCGACTCAGTCGACCGACTCCTGCCTCGGTCAATCGGGTCGGTCGACTGTCAGAAGCCTAAAACAGTATTTTTTTAGGGATTGAAAATTTGGTATTTTTCCTTTGATAAAATCCCATAAATCCAAAAAAAATCTACAAAAATAAGTACAGTATAGTACTTTGATATACAAACATGTTTGAGTAAAAATCAAAACATGTTACAAACCTTTTGAACTATTTTTGTAACTTAGAAATTTTAGCTTAAAACAAAATCTGTATTTTTTCAAATAGATTTTTCCAAAACTTCTCCAAATACTAAAAACAAGATATTTTAAACTCTTTTAAAGCTTAGTGTGTATGGATATGATCTACTACACATATATGATGAAATATCTATGTTTTTGACATTAAGCAATAAAATAATTTTGGTTAAAACACATGTATATATGAAACTCCAAAACCAAAATGGTATTTTTCCAAAATGAAAACTCTTTTAGTATTTTTTCAAAATGAAAATTCTTTTATAAAAACTCATCTAAATCTTGTGTGTGAGTGCATATGATATACTCGAGCAATCCACCAACTATTCTATCCTTTACATTTTATCTAAAAACAAAATCTTAACAAAACAAACCTAGACACAAGTCTTTTCTTGAAGTCTTCTTCTCCTTCTTGACTTGGTCCAAACTTGATCCAATGAGCTAGACTCCTCTTGAGTACTTGATGTGGTCTTGATGCAAAAGCTCTTGAATCAACACGTGCTAGCTCTAAAACTTGACTTTAAATCCTTTGTTGAAGCTAAACACCTACTAAGATCTTGATCACAAATCTGAGACTAATTAAACACAAGATCATTAGTACTATAACTACATGAGTTAATCATCATCAAAACAAGAGTGATGGGCCTTTGGACCAACACACCCCTCCTCTTGGCCGAGTGCAGACCGTAACCACCCCCAGGCAGTGCCATGGTCAGGCCTCAAGGCAAGCCAAGTCCCACTTCATCATGTCCCCAACAACCACAAGTCCGAACCCTTCTTCCGTCCATCCGTGGATCACCGTTGATCGCCGTCGGTGAGCGCGAATGTACCCGCGCCCTTCACGGCGAGATCCTTTATCCATCGACATCCTTCGCGGTTTTCGTCCCCTCCGCTGGAGCCTCCGTCGGTGCGCTGTAAGTTCTCATCTCCTCTCCTTTGGCCGGATCCCCCATCTCCACCTTGCTGGCATCCCCCTTTCGTCCCCTCCGTGGATCGCTGTTGATCGCCATCGGCGAGCGCGAACGCACCCGCGCCCTTCACAGCGAGATCCTCTATCCATCGACCTCCTCCGCAGGCCCCGCTGCCTCCGCCAGAGCCTCCGTTGGCGCGTCACAAGTCACCCCAATGTAAGTGCATTAATATTTGTAATTGTTATGTGTAGGGGTATGTGGGTGTATGTTAAATTCATTTGTGAGTTTATGGGTGTAGTAAGTGTGCGTAGGTACCTTTGCATGTGGTGTTTGTTAATTCATGTAAATGTTTGCATGTTTATAAATGTGTGTGTGTGTCTCTGTGTGTGTGTTTGTGTACATATTTATATTTATGTTTGCATGGATGGGTGTATGGGTGTATGATGGGTATGTATGCTTGTGTGGGATTATTTCATGTGTGTGTGAGTGTATATAATGTAAATATATAAGTATATATATGTACGTATCAATATAAGTGTATATATATGTGTATGTATGCATGATTATTAGTGAGTATGTATGTATATATATATATATGTATGTATATAGGTGTATGTATGGGTGCGGGTGTGTACCCGTATGTGTGTACACTTGTGTTCGTGTGAGTTCATGTGTTGGGTTACGTGTTGCAGCATTTCAGACCCGTTTGGTGAGATCCGGACCCGTTACGGGAGACTCGAATTTGTGTTCGTAGAGGACCCGATAGTCAGGAGAATCGAAGAACTCTTTGGGATGATCTAGAGATTAGTACCGGTTCGTGCTGTGAGGACCAGATGGCAATTCGGTTTCAAAACTGTGTCATTTCATGTGAGTGTTTGTTCTTGTGTGTTTCCTTATTTACCGTTGTCGCTATGCATTTACATGTTACTCTCATCATTTCATGTGACTTTCTATTATATTTGACTAGTTTGATTACTTGTTTCACTTCATGAGACATCAATGATTGTTCACTTAATTTACATAGTTGATATTAGCTTGTATCAGTGTCATTTCATGTGTTGATAGTTTGTCGCTGTTGGCTTAGGCCTAATTTTGATACACCTTAGACTGTGACTTGACTCGGCTCCATCTTGAGGTTGATATAGTTTGTGTTAGTTATCAGATTTGATATTCATGTATTTGGTGATTATTTTCGACCGAAACACTTTTGGATATTGTGGACAAGTAGATATGACGTCTCTATCGATATGAGACGATTTAGAGATACCACAGATAATAGATCAGATGTAGTTGATGTTAGACATTTCAGGACTCGACGTTTTGTCATTAGGATATTAGTATTTTTGCTAGTTCTTATTTAGTTATTTAATATGCTGGATTCGATCTTTGTTGTGAGGAAAATTGGACTGTGATTTGGATTGATCTTGAGTTGGAGTTAATCTAGAATTTACTTTCTTTATATCAGACCTTGAACTCATTAAGATTGGTTTGACGTAGCTGGATTTATAGTTGTGAGTATTTGGGATTTATTTAGATGATATTTTGTTGATATTGAGTATTAGAAGTAGATATTCTAGACCATATGTTGTTTGAGGTTGTTTCATCTTTAGAAATGATTTTGGTATATGTTGACTTAGTTGGTCTCGAGGATATACTATTATGTGCTTCATGTTTAGTTATTGATTATTTCAGTTAATAGAGATTGAGTTATTGTGTTAGTGACCTAGTTGATATCGGTGATCATGTACTTCAAAGTTATCAGATAGCAGTCATCACTTTATCAGTTATTGGTGAGACTATTTGTTGGTGATCATTTGATGTATTTCAGAGTTTATGGGAGTTGATAGATATCTGTATCAGTTATCAGTTGTTAGTGACACCATTGTGTTAGTAGCCATATCTCTAGTATCCTATTTCAGATGTCAGATATCAGTTGTCAGTTGTCAGATATCAGTTGTCAGTTGTCAGATTATCAGCTATTATTGACATCGCTAGTTGTTGGAGATATTAGTTACTCTTAATAATAACTCATATTGTTGCTTGTTAATAAAAGACACCATAACCCGGGGAACAGGGGTAATTGCCTGATGATGCATGTCGTGTATTTTGAAAGGACTTATTATGGTACCGAGTTGTGGGTTCCAACTATGGGGAACTAAAGTATTATTGGATATGTAGTTATTCAGTTGTAAGTTGTCAGGGCTATGCCCGGATTACGGCGCCACACTAGTTGTCTTTTCATGTGGGACTGTGGTCTTCAGTTATTAGAGCCTTGCGGCTTGTCCTGGTTTAGTGCCAGGGGTGTTAGACCGTGATACCGGGCATACACGGTACCCTTTCAAAACACATACATTACATTGGCAGGCAGTTACATCAACGATAACTTTGTTTGATATGTGAAAAAATGACTGTGGTATGGGACACAACTAAGTACTACATTAGTTAGGTTAATGACAACCAACTAGACTTGTGACATATGATAGGTCACACATCTTGACATCATTTGTTTGTTTACAGTTGTAATAGTTGTCTTTTATCTTCATTCATGTTGTTATTCAGTTATCCTTCAGTTGTTTGTTTATCATGTTATTTAGTTATCTTCTGTCTGCAGTTTATCTTGTTATTATTCTGTGCACATTGTTTATATGCACGAGCGCTTTCCTTTACATACACACACTCACTGGGTCGCTTTCTGACGACCCTAGATTTATACGTCCAGATATTGGACGCTTTCTTATATTGTTCAGGTGTTCATTGAGACCGTACGCTTCGCGAGGAGCTGGAGTTTCTCCCTATTTGATTCTGATATTCTTATCTTTCTTACCTTCCTATTATTTTTGATATATCAGATTCAGTTGTTATTCCAGTTCTTCATTTATATGATATCATGCGTGAATGCTTATATGTGATACTACAGTAATCATGATTCATTATAGTTTCAATTTATTGCTTATTTCGGGTTACTTGAGTCTTAGCGCGTATACGTGAGGTATTTTTCTTGCGTATATGCGTCGCCGACTTTCGTCGCGTCTCCTTTTCAGCGTATTTTGGGAAGCGGGGCGTGACATATAGGGTTGGTTTTTTCAGGGAAAGACTCCCACTGAATGGTTTTTTCAGTTAAGACTTCATATAAGTCCCAACTCTAGTCCTCATCTTTCTTTAAAAATTCTCCTTGACACATAATCTCAAGGAGCGTCTTGGTCTGGTAATCTAACCCAACATAGAGAATTTGACACTGCCGCCACTTCTCTATTCCGTGGTGAGGACACTGGGCTAACAAATCCTTAAACCTTTCAAAATACTTCCAGAACGGTTCATTGGTTTCCTATCTATACTGCATAATGTTCTTCCTGATAAGGTAGTCTTATGGATAGGGTAGAATTTCTTAATGAACACCTTAACAAAGTCATCCCATGATGAAATAGAATTAACAAGCAAGTTGTATAACCACTTCTTGGCCATGTCCTTAAGTGCAAAGGGTATAAACCTCAGTCTAACAACATCTTCCCCCAGTTGGGGATTTCTCATCATCAAGCATACTTCTTCAAACTTTCGAATGAAGAAGTATGCATCCTCAGATTCTAAGCCATGGAACATAGGGAGGGTGTTTATGAATTGGGGCTTCAGCTCAAAGTTGTTTCCATTAGCTTCGGGTAATAGAATGCAGGAGGGAAGTGAATACGAATCGGGTAAAACTTGTCCTGGAGTGAAACGTGATTTGTCATGATAGGTGATCGGTCGCTGATATTGCACATTCATTGTCACATTCTTATACTTATTATATAATAAACTCTTCTTTTAATCCTAATTATTTTCCAATTTATATGCAGGCCCATTGCTAAAGGAAAGGAAAGAGAAACGAGCCCAAAAGCCCATCAAAATTCTGATTTAATTCAGAATTAATTTGAAATCAGAAATCAGGGTAGATCATGACAAATCACAGAAGTTGAAAACCGGTTAAAACAAATCTCCACAAATCAATCGGTTAAAACCAAAGATCAAAGGCTGTTTCGTCAAATCCAGTAGCTGAAACGGGAAATCCAAAACCAAATAAAGGAAAATCTCAAAACCAGGAGTTGTACCCCCCGGGTGTGGCCACGTGGCCACCTGGCCACACCTAGGCCGCGAAAACGTGGCGAAAGCCGTGTTTCTGCGGCTTTGTTAGAGGAGTTGGGGGAGCGTTTGCTCCCCCTATCTTCGTACGCTCCTCCCTATTGGGTTTTGCCTATAAATATTGGATTTTTCAGAGCGTACAGGGAGCAACCAAGTACAGAGTAGAATTTAGGCTATACTATAGTTTGTAACTTAGGTTTTTAATTTTTTTATGTAATTTTTATTTTCTTTATGTAACTGAGAGGAGAAGAGACTTTCATGGAGGAATATGAACAAGCTTGTACTGAGAGTGACTCCTGTGTAAGTAATCTCTTCTCTCATTGTTATTTGAATCAAATCGAAGTTTTTTTTTTCTTTTCTATTCTTGTTTTTGTTTGCTTCCCTCTTTTGTGTTTGTGGATTCAAATGAATTTGATAGCCTCGAAGTTGCCTTGCCCTTGCAAGTGTCGTTGATGGCTTATGGTGATGGATATCCATTTCTATGGTAGTGTAGCTTGCCCTTTCATTTCATAGTGTAAATTGGGAATGGGGAAGATCCTATTTGTCATACTTCGCTCGCCTTCAAACAAAGGTATATCGTCGATACGGGTCAAAGGTAAGCAGATGTCGAAGAGGTAAGTAAGTTTTTTTAAGTTTTAGTTTTCTTTCTTTTAATTCTTTAGTTTAGATCACTAATACCATCAACACCCAACTCTTTTATCACTCTTTTTAATTTCTTTGTAGATATCTATTTTCTATTTTCTCCACCTTCTCAATCTACCACCTTCTTCCTAACTTAACTTTAACTTATTTTTCCTTTTTTTAAAGAACTAAAAGAAGATTTTTAACCATTAAATGTAACTTAAAAGAGAACTTTCTAAAAAAGCTTCCATCGCTAGTCCCTCCTTGTGGATCATGACTCGCATAGCCATTTGCTATTGCGGTAGTAGTGAGTACTTGCACTCTTTATTCTAAGTTCTGAAATTCTGTATTTCAGGTAAAATCTCAATCAAATTTTGGTGCCGTTGTCGAAGAGGGACGGTAAGTTATTCTCTTTTTAGATTTAAATTTTTTGTTAACTTTCTTCTTTGTTCTTGGTGTACACGTTTAACAACAAGGAAATTTTTGGATGCAGTGGACATATAAGTGGACCTGAACTCTCCTTAAGAAAGCAGAGCCCGGTAGCCCTCAGATTTGCTACATTCCAGTGGCAAACTGAGTGAACTACTAACCTGTATTTTTGCAGGTTGGCTGAATTGCAAAGCTAAAATTCTGTAGCTATTTATTTCCTTGTTTGTCTCACTGTATAAATTTTCTAACCTCAAGAGTAAAATGATGTTTGTTAAATGCTAAAAACGGTTTAGACTTTTCATTTAGGCACGTGCCTAATTCATTTACATTTTACATTACTGTTGAAGTGTGCTGGAGCAAAAGGTACGTATGCATAGCATATAGTTTAGGAAACATTCTTAGATAATATTTTCTTGTGAATGTTACTTTTCTATATCTTGCACACAATGCACTAAATTGATTTAAGGGCTTGTCCTATAAACAAGATAAGGTGAGAAAGTCATTACCCTCCCTTAGCCCACGAACCATCTCCTCACTCACTAACCAGCCTAACTAAAACTGAGTAGACGTTAGCCCTAAGGACATCTCGGAATCATATAGGAGACTGACCTAAGGGGGAAGTTGATTTGAATTTGACTCTTGTCAAATCGGTGTCTAAGGTTGGGGATTGAGGGACGAAACCCCGAAGGTTGCTGGTTTGACATAATTAGGCCCGTTTCTTAGGCACGGATACCTCCCACCGATCTTGCCCCTACCTGGATAATTAACTTGTGGTCAGATTCGACAATATACCCCCCGTGGACAGTCAACTAGTTAGGAGTCGTCTGGGTCTAAGATCTATCCTAGCTTAGGTTAGATCTTTTTTTTTTGCTTATTTGTTTGTTTTTCTTTGTTTGTGTTTGACATTTCTTGTGTGATATGACTTATAGTAATAATTTTTCTAATTTTAATGATAATCCATGTTACACCCCGACCTCTTTTTCATATATTACCAACCCGACATATCATAACTTTAACCAACCTAGTGTGTCGGATTGTTCTTATCCGAATCAATACAACCCATGTCCCCAATCTTATGACAATAATTTCCAAAATAATTCCAACTCTTCACAGAGTCAATGGGGATTCACCTCTCCCGAGTCCAATTTTCAACTAACTTATCCTCCTTATCCACCTTGTCCACAATTTTCACAATGTTCATTTCCCGATTTTGATTCCTATACACCTTTTCTAGACCAACCCATTGAAGAAAAATCCGAACTAGAAAAGAGTATAGAAGCCATGCAAGAGGCCGAACGAAAATTTCAGGCCTCCCCAATTCCACAATATTTTCAAAATTCATACTCAACTCTACCAGTTCAAAATAAGAAACCATCAATCTTAGAAATGAGTATGAGTGAGTCCGAGCAACAATCAAAAAATCTGATGGACTCACGATTTCACCACAAATTCCAAAATAAAAATTCATCTTTTCAAGTCAAATCGCAACAAAACGATGAACCCATCGACTATAAAAAGCTGCTTGAAGCCATGACTCAGACTCAAATCACTCATAATCATGATATAGATATAATGGTCAAAACTCTCCATTGTTACCCTTTGACCATTCATGATGTCGCTAACCATTCTGTTAGAGCCAAAGAATCATGTTATTTTAGAAAACAAGATTCCATTTCAGCACACCTATTTGAATTTTCCCAAACTCTAAATTTTGAAAACCACATTGACATTTTGGCAACTTATCCCTTTTCTGAAATTGAACTTGAGAATGAATATGATCCTTAACCTCAACTTGGTAATTCAATTCTACTTCCTGATTCAATAATGACTCCAGTGTCTTCGCCTGATTTCAATCCTTCTCCAGAGTCTATATTGGATCCTGTGCCTGTCCATCGGGAAATTGAATCACCAATCTTTTATGATCATCATATTGAACTTGACCAATTTCATATTTTTAAAAGTCCGATTGACAAATTGGCAAGTTCTCATTTTTACGAAATTGAACACAATGAGGAATGTGACATTGAGTCTAAAATTTGTGATCCAGTTCAAATTTATGAATCAATATTGACACCTATTTTGCTACCTGATTTGAGCAATATTTTAGAGTCAGTTTTGATTCCCATACCTGTCATTCTTGAGCTTGAATCACCAATCTTAGAAAGTCACATTCCATTGTGGGAAAATGAATGTGAACTTGAGTTTCAACTTCCTGATTTGGACCCACTTCCTGAACAAATTTTGACTCCTGAACCTTTACTTGACTTCAGTCATTTTCCTGAGTCAATTGTAGTTTATACCCTTCCTGATTCCAGATCAATCATTCCATCTTTTCATACTCCATTTTGGGACAGAGGTGTTGATAATAACTCTGAAATTAGTTTGAAATTTTGGAAATTAGATGGGGTAAATTTTTTGATAAAAATCATTCATATATACATCGTTTTAGTGGGTTATATTAAAGAGATTTATGGTGTGTTCCTCCGAATTCCACGCAAATTAGATTCGGCCGCATTTCGTGGACCAATCAAACTACCACTGGAACCACCACCTTAAGGTAATATTTTCCTTCACTTTCTTCTTTTTCATATATCTATGCATTAATTCATACATTGAGGACAATGCATGAGATAGGTGTGGAGGAGGGTTCTAACATAACTTAGATTTTCTTTTTATTATTAAAAAAATTATTATTAACATTTTCATTATTTTTAAAAACTTTTTGAAAGTAGAAACAATATTTTGACATATTTTTTATAAGAAATTAAGTCAATTTTTAGGAGAATCATAATTAGTATTTCTTATACTTGGTCAAAATAAGATTATTTGTTTGATTTCTAAGGTCAGGAAGAAAATTTGTGAAAATAATTTAGTCTTGATCTTTTTCTTGATAATATATGCATGCTTTATACACTTACACACTTAGAGTTCAAAAACAAAGATTCTTATGCCTCATTAAAAAAAGAAAAAGAAAAAATATATATATATAAATCCTCTGATTAAGTTGGGTATTTGTGCCTCATAAAGCATAAGTATTCACGCCAAAAGGCGGTTCATACAATAAAATCCTTAATTTTGTGGCCTTGTTTGCTCGAGTCCTTAAGTCCTTGGGGTGTCTTCTCACCCGATGCCCTAAGACCGTTTGGTTTGAGAGTCACCGATTAAAGGCTCGTTACATGGGCAGATTAGAAAGCCTAATAGAACAAAGGAATAATACCACCAAAAATAAATAAATAAATAAATAAGGCATATAAATTAGAGTTAAAGAACCCTTAATCAAAATTTCACGGTTACGAAGGTGCATATGATTGAGGGTAAAGTAATAGACTAGATAAGAAGTACAATTTGACTCCATACTTTGAGTAATAACAAATTTTTGAATAGAGACTAAGTTTAGGAATGAAAAATTCAGTTTTCCTATATCTTATAGATTACTTAATTTTTACAATAATATTTCAAATATTTTTCTCTTTCAAAATATGTTTTCAAAATACTAACATTTTCTCTTTCTTTATGGATTTTGTGGGTGCAATCCACTGAAAACCCTCACGAGAAAAAACTTGTCCTCCAGGAGAAACCTAGAGGTTTAATGGCTGTTACACATGCTTAGTGCAATCGCGTGACCTGCGAAATTGGTCTAATAATTTTTAGTTTAGCTTTGTTTTGCTCGAGGACGAGCAAAAGATAGGTATGGGGTGTGATCAGTCGCTGATATTGCACATTTATTGTTACATTCTCATACTTATTATATAATAAACTCTGTTTTTAATCCTAATTATTTTTCAATTTATATGCAGGCCCATTGCTAAAGGAAAGGAAAGAGAAACGAGCCCAAAAGCCAATCAAAATTCTGATTTAATTCAGAATTAGTTCGAAATCAAAAAATCAGGGCAGAACATGACAAATCAGAAAAGTTGAAAACCGGTTTAAATAAATCTTCACAAATCAATCGGTTAAAGCCAAAGATCAAAGGATATTTCGTCAAATCCAAGAGCTGAAACAGGAAATCTAGAAACAGATAAAGGAAAATCTCAAAACCAGGAGTTGTACCCCCTGGGTGTGGCCACCTGGCCACACCCAGGCCGCAGAAATGTGGCCAAAGTCGCGTTTCTGCTGCTTTGTTAGAGGAGTTGGGGGAGCGTTTGTTCCCCTATCTTCGTACGCTCCTCCCCATTGGGTTTTGCCTATAAATACTGGGTTTTTCAGAGCGTACAGGGAGCCACCAAGCAGATAGTAAAATTTAGGCTATACTGTAGTTTGTAACTTAGGTTTTTAGTTTTCTTTTATGTAATTTTTATTTTCTTTATGTAACTGAGAGGAGATGAGACTTTCATGGAAGAATGAGAACAAGCTTGTACTTAGAGTGATACTGGTGTAAGTTATCTTTTCTGTCATTATTATTTGAATCGAATCGAAGTTTTCTTTTCTTTTCTTTTCTTGTTTTCATTTGCTTCCCTCTTCTGTGTTTGTGGATCCAAATGAATCTGATAGCCTCGAAGTTGCGTTGCCTTCGCAAGTGTCGTTGATGGTTTATGGTGATGTATATTCATTTCTATGGTAGTGTAGCTTGCCCCTTCATTACATAGTGCAAATCGGGAATGGGGCAGATCCTATTTGTCATACTTCGCTCGCCTTCAAATAAAGGTACATCGTTGATACGGGTCAAAGGTAAGTAGGCACCGAAGAGGTAAGTAAATTTTTTAGGTTTTAATTTTCTTTCTTTTAATTCTTTAGTTTAGATCACCAACACCATCAACACCCAACTCTTTCTTCAGTCTTTTTAATTTTTTGTATATATTCATTTTCTGTTTTCTCTACCTTCTCAATCTACCACCTTCTTCCTAACTTAACTTTAACTTATTTTTCCTTTTCTTTTAAAGAACTAAAAGAAGATCTTTAACTATTTAATGTAACTTAAAAGAGAACTTGTTAAAAAAGTTTCTAGCGCTAGTCTCTCCTTGTGGATCACGACCCGCATAGCCATTTGCTATTGCGGTAGTATTGAGTAGTTGCACTCTTTATTCTAAGTTCTGAAATTCTGTATTTTTGTGCAGGTAAAACCTCAATCAATAAGATCTATCTCAGGAGGTGGTGTGGGTGCAAGTGGAGTGTTCCTAACTACTCTTGATGTAATTGGATCCCTAGACCACTCTTGCATGCTAATTATAAACAATGTTCACCCAACAAACAAAAGAAAAAGAAAAATAACAAACAACAAAAAAGAAAAAACAATCACCAAGCCTATTTGGGATATCTGGACCTAGACTACTCCAAACTAGGCGATTCTCCAGGGAAGGTTGTTGCTTGAATCAGACCACTAGCTAATAGCTGGGTAGGGGCAAAATATGGTGGGAGGTATCCGTGCATAAGTAATGGGCCTTAATTACGCCAAACCACGGTATCTTCGAGGCTTAACCTTTTAATCCCCAAACTTAGACACTAATTTGACTGGAGTATAATTCAAAACAAGTTCCCACCACAGTTAATCTCCTATTGAGTCCAGATATCTCTAGGGGTCAACGTCTATAATTTTTTAGATTAAACTTGGTATTGTGAGTGCTTGAAATGTTGTTTTTGGGCTAAGGAAGGGTGATTAAATCATCACCTTATCTTGTTTATTTGGGTGTTGCCCTTAGAGTCAAATTGTGCAAGTATATAGATTATGCAAATAAGATTCACTCAAAGCGATTAAATCAACCAAGAGATGAGTCCTATTCTATATGCTATGCGCATGGACCTTGCTCCAGCACTCTTCAACAGTAAAGTAAAAGAATTGAAAAGACACGGGCCTAGATTGCAAATATCTAATAAATTTCTAAATTTTTCAACAAGCTTTTTATTGTTGGTTATTAGCAGGATCCTAGTGATGGCATACAAGGAACAATTATTGCAATAAGCTAATTTTTACAAAGCAAGCGGCACTGCAAAAAAGATTGTCAGTAGTCAACTCCTTCTTGCCGCGGATGTGGCCAAAGCCGAGAAAACACGACAAATTGGAGGGCACTTGGTCTCTGCTTTCTAGAGCAGAGGCCCAAGATCACTTATATATTACTGTAATACTTAGTTTTCTGTTTCCAAAACCTGTAACGTGCACTAGAGAAGAAAAATTCGTCTAGTTCTAAAAACTAGCAAAAACCTTTACTATCCCCAACAACGGCACCAAAAATTTTGTTCAAAAGTGAAAAGTGCAGAAATTTAGAGCAAACCATGCAGGTCCATATGTCAATGTCAAGCTCTGAATATGTATGTAATGTTAATATGCTCCTTCGAGCTATCGTTTGTAGAAAAAGTTATAACGGGTTATATTGTCAGGGAGAGTATGCGATGGAAGCTTTCTTAGTTCTTATTGTTCTTGTTTTTGGGAAGGAAATGAAAGTTCTTTTTTGTTCAAGAATTGAAAAAGAAAATAAAGTAAAAAGAAGACGATGAAATTTTTTGTGATGTTAAAAGGATCATGAAAACGAGGAAGGTAGAATGAAAACGGTGAATGAAATGGTATATGGAAAAGTAGAAAAGAAAATAGACTTTGTTTGAGAAAGAAAGATTTTAAAAATGAGGAAAGTTTTTATTAAAGAGAAGGAAAGCCATGACTAACTAACAACTTTACACTACTAACTTACTAATCTCTTAGATAAATTGTGCCCCATATAAATTCATTGGCATATTGTCCATCTTGATTCATCAGGTCAAAGAGTTGGCCCAATTTGTTGAAGTGTTCCTCTCTTAGCTTGGTAAGTGACCTCCTTTGATCATAGGCTCTGTTTGGACACATATATTGCATAAACAACATTACATTCCTACATATATCTGTAATAAATCATTACAAACTCACTTGTCTTAATGTCATAATTCTTGCAGGGTGATAAAGAGAAGATAAACATGAATCCTATCCAAACAAACCCAAAGCTCAAATTAAACAAGGATCGACTCAAATTCAGAGGATCTAGAGGCTATCTTATCTGAGGGTTGGATTTACCAGATAAGATAATACTATAAATATTCAAAGGAAAAATGAATTTTTGAAGACCCTATCGGTTTCGCTGAGGATAAATGGATAGAGAGAAGATCAACAGATTAGATGAAACAATTTAGATTCAAATTCAGACTGGATACATTTTAGCATTGTAATCATAACTTTCGCTATTGAAACTCCAATCTAATAATTCAAGATGTTCCAAAAAGAAGATTTAAAGGGCTACAATTTTTCTGTTGATCACTACTTTGAATTCTATCATCTAATAAGTAATATTCAACAATCAACACAACAATATGCTTGAAACCCTTGGTTCCCAATATACGTATGTCAATACTGATATCTAATGCTGATTTAATCATCCTGATAGTCGGATTGAGGTCATTTCATCTCAAAATATCATTTTTCATTATTTTGAATTTTTCTGGATTTTTGGAATATTTTTTTGAGAATTATTGGAGAAGGCTCTCAATTCGGAGTCGATCGGTGTCACAGACTGACACCGGGATTTTTAATTAACAATCAGGAATGAATTTTGGAAATCTGACTTCACAACAATGTTCAGGATGACATCTTCTATTTTTGAGAATTTTTGATAATTTTTCTGAATTAATAGAGTTTAATCCAATAAAATAATGCATAAGGGTTTATTCAAAAGGGAGAAAAAAACACTGGACTGTGTTGTGCACTGTACTGTGCACAGCACAGTGCAGACCAGGCCAGGTCTGGCCTGAGCCAGACCAGACCCGAGTCTGGTCAGGCCAGACCAGGCCCCGCCTGGCCGGTCGGGCCAGACCAGACCCATCCTAGGTCTGGTCGAGCCAGGCCAGGTCCAGCCTGGCCTGGTCAGGCTCAGCCAGACGACCCGGGTTCGGGTTTCTTTTACAGACCCGAATCCGACCAAATATAAAAAAAAAAAAAAAAAAAAAAGAGAAAAAGAAAGAAAGGGAAAATAAAAAGAAAAAGAAAAAGAAAAGATACAAATAAAATAAAAATAACTAGAAAAATTATTGTAGCATTTACTGTAGCAAACTAGACCCAAACTCATTACTGTAGCAACAGACCCGTTAAGCTTTTTATTTATTTTTATTGATTTTAGGTTTATTTTAATTCAGAAAATTCCAGAAAATTCATAGAAAATTCCAGAAAATTCACAGAAAATCACAAACTAAATTTGAAACTCTATAAAATTATTTTGATATAATATCACTTAGAATAACATGAAATTAAATATTTTTATAATTACTATTCAATGATATTTTATTTAAAATGACCAATAAATTTCTAAATAGCACAAAAAGAATATGAAATTCATAATTCAATAATATGTAAATATTATACATCAATTTATTAGTTTATGCATGTATTTTAGTATGAAATTATGTTTTTAAATAGTTGCTATAAATTCAGAAATTGAATTATTTTGAAATATTAACCAACCAAAATTATAATAAATAGTAAAATTTACTTTCTTATTTTAACTTACCACTGAATAAGAACATGTCAAGTCTCTAATTAATTCACGTAATATTTAGGCCGCGAATTTTACCTAGAGTCGGTTGTAGTTACAGGAATTCAGATTTCAACGATATCAGGCAAGTACACATACTCTCTCTCTCCTTTGTGTCCCTTTGCTAGTTTATAAATTCCTTTCCGATCTCAAATTTCATGTCCTTCTTTGATCTCATGTATTGTAAGACATGCATGCATAAGATGTTTGATACATAAATAACCATTCAAGTATAAATTAGTAAATATTGTACAAGTAAGTTGACGTCACCCTATGTCATGATTCATATTTTATGATTATGTCTACATCCTAATAAACTGGCATCACTTATACTATTATGCATTTGTCACTCATTGTTATCATCATGTTCTATTTTCCTGAAATTTTGATATGTAATGTAACTACTATTTGACACTGAATACTCTTGATACTGGTCCCTAATCCTGTCACGCTGAGTCACACATTATCTTGCATTTATATTAATTAATAAAATTAACCAAGCCAGGGCTATTGGGGGAGACTGTAGCAGGGGAAATCTAGGGAGGTGTGCTTGGAAGGGCGACCCCTTGTGGGTTTGGATGCCACACGTGATCCTGTTATTTATGCGCGCTCCTGTTATTACATGTTACATGATACCTAAGTACAGTGAACTGTTTCTCCCTACTATCAGGATCCACTAACGCATCACTTGTTTAATATGTAGTTGTCCTGTGGGATGGGGTACAGGACAGCTGCATTAGTTAGGATAATAAAACATACTAGACTTAGAATTATCATTTGTGACATGGATAATCTTGACTACATGATGTTCCTGGACTTGCCATATGATTCTTAACTTGTGATCTTGAGATCGTGTGACCTGATGATTATGATATATGACATTACTCGTCCAGGGTGTTTCATGCTCATTATATACATGTCATAGTATACATACATGACCTTATTTCACCTGACTGTTCTGTTACTCTCATTGGTATCTTACCTGTCAGTTTATATTACCGTCAGATTTATGATTCATTGATTCCAGTGCTCTACTTATATTGCCCTTTACTTTCACATTTCCATATTATTGTTTCCTCTTCTCGTGTGTGCACTTGCTGGTCCTCTTCTGACGGACCTTGATTTTTCAGCATCAGAGCTTGAGGAGACTGACGAGCCACTGTTCGAAGGAACCCAGGAAGATTACCAGCCGTTCGTCCCACATTTCTTATCTTATGTATTTTGGCATTTTGTCTTGTTATGATATCCCGATGCCAAAATTGTATCTTCTTTTATTTCTGCTTTGTTATGTTTCAATTTTGTATCCAAACAAAGACTATTTTAGATGTATGTCTTTTATGTGAAATGAAACTTCTAGTTGTCTTTTGTATATGTGTGCGAGAATTTGGCTCATTTACTGTAGCGTAAGGTATTCACGAAAGAGATTTCCATCTTCGTGACTATCTGCTGGCCATAGTCACGTACCCGTATTCTGTATTTTGGGAAGCGGGGCGTGACATGGTTTTGTTGGTATCAGAGCCAGGTTTTATTTTAATTCCGCACCATATAAAGACAATCAGATTCACATATAAGAAAAGGCATCTATAATTGTCTGGATGCACATCGTTACCCTAAACTCGTGCCTTAGATTCCCTTCTAAACTATTCCCTATCTGTTCCAGACACTCATGGCTCGGAACAGAAATGTCCCCTCTTCCTCCCAAGTCGACCCAACCTCAGAGAACACGGAGATCCTCTAAACTCTGAAACGCATGCTGGAATTGCAGCAGGATCAGAATGGTCTGCTTCGGGATGGAGTAACGAGGGCTCAGGAGACTGCGGAGCATGCTCTGATGGGGTTAAGCTCTGACCATGCGTCGACTAAGGTGGGGAACGTCTCGGATTTTCGAAGGTTGCACCCAAGTAACTTCTCAGGAAATGAGACACCACTAGAGGCGGAACAGTGGCTGATCAAGACAGAGCAACTGCTGAATGACGCAAAAATTCCTGAGGAAGACCGGGTTGATGTAGTGAGCATCCAACTTACTGACATCGCCTATATCTGGTGGACCGCTGAGATGGAAAGGCTGGCTCCACCCATCAGCTGGAAGACGTTCAGCGAAAGTTTCTTGGTAAAGTTCTTTCCTATGACTTCTAAAGCAGAGATGGAGCGACAATTCATCAATTTGAATCAAGGAGGACGTACCGTGGATCAGTATGCCGCAGAATTTACCAGACTAAGTCGCTTTGCGCCATACATGGTGGCACAAGAAGGAGACCATGCCAGGAGGTTTCTTCAGGGACTGGATATCAATATTCAGAGCCATATTGCTGTACTCTCGCTCAACACCTACGCCTAAGTTCTGGAGACAGCAAGGACTCAGGAGCAGATATTACAGCAAAGGAGGGACTGCTAGGGCTCTCCCAGAAGCACCCAATGACCCATATTCCTGGTAGATCCGGTGTCAGGCCCCCACCACCCAAGAGGCTTGCCCCATTTCCGGCACCTGCTCCCATAGTAGCTCGGAAAGAGTTGGTCTGCACCTTCTGCCATCTGCCTGGTCATGCTTTGAGGGACTGTAGACGGGCAAACCGTAAGTGCTTGGCCTGCAGGGATAGTGATCATCAGCTCCGCGATTGTCCTAAGGCCAACAATTCCATCTTCAGAGGACCCATGTCACAGCAGGCCCCAACCCGCGCACAGCCCCGAGTTGCACTTCCAACCCAATAGGAGATGTTCCTTAGAACCAAGGGCAAGACGCCTCAGTAAGGCCGACCAGTGAAGAAGCAGGGTTGGGCCTATAATCTGACTTTAGAGGAAGCTGAAGTGGTTGATGGAGTCATTGCAGGTACCATCTTAGTACAATCTATTCCTGCACATGTTCTCTTCGATTCCGGGGCTACCCATTCTTTTATTTCTGCAAATTTTGTTGCTCGACACCACATTTCTTGTGATGATATGGTTAATCCCTGGAACATAGCCACGGGAGGTTGGATAGTTGTCTGTTCTAAGGAATGCAGGAAGTCCCCTATAATGATATGTGGTAGAGAGTTTCTAGCCGACCTGATAGTCATAAACGACTCTGGGTTTGACGTTGTCTTGGGTATGGACTGGTTGGGCACTTCCTATGCTCTCATTGACTGTAGGAAGAAGAAAGTTACTTTTTGGGTCCCCAGTCATCCAGAGTTTGAATTCCATGCTGGGGATGTAACTCTGGAGCAAGCCCAATTCAAGAAGAGGCAATTGAAGGGGGTGCTAGAGTCCTTGAACTCTAAGGAGCAAGTTAATATACCTGAGTTGGTATGTGAATTTCTTGACATCTTTCCTGAGGATCTCCCCGGACTACCCCCTGATCGAGAGATTGAATTTAGTATCGAAATCATACCTGGAACAGCCCCTATTTCCAAGGCGCCGTACCGCATGGCTTCGATAGAACTAGCGGAACTGAAGAAGCAGATACAAGAATTGCTCGATAAGGGGTTAATCCGACTAAGTGCTTCACCCTGGGGCGCTCCGGTCCTTTTAGTCAAGAAGAAGGATGGTAGCCAGCGACTATGCATTGATTAAGCTGAATCATGTCACAGTCAAGAATAAGTATCCCTTACCCCGAATTGATGATCTCTTTGATCAACTGGGTGGAGCCACAGTATTTTCTAAGTTAGATCTCCGTTCTGGTTATCACCAAGTGCGGGTGAAAGCTGAGGATGTATCTAAGACTACTTTTCGGACGCGATATGGACATTTCGAGTTTCTTGTTATGCCATTCGGAGTCACCAATGCTCTTGCGGTATTCATAGACTTGATGAATCGCGTCTTTGCTCCATACTTAGATCAATTTGTCGTGGTCTTCATTGATGATATCCTAATCTATTCCAAGACCAAAGAGGAGCACGCTGAGCACTTCAGGATTGTCCTACAAACTCTAAGAAAAGAGAAGTTATATGCAAAGCTTAGTAAATGCTCTTTTTGGCTAGACCATGTCTCATTCCTCGGGCATATCATATCTGGGGATGGCATCTCGGTGGATCCATCCAAAGTAGAAGCTGTCAGAGATTGGCCAATTCCTAAGTCTGTCACGGAAGTGAGAAGTTTTCTTGGACTAGCTGGCTACTATCATCGGTTTGTCCAAAATTTCTCCAAAATCGCTGAGCCTCTAACCAAACTTACTAGAAAGGAAGTGAAGTATCGGTGGACTGAGGAATGCCAGTTAGCATTCGAGGAACTGAAGGATCGTTTGACGACAGCGCCAGTTCTAGCAATTCCAGATGGATCTGGGGCGATGGTGATACATAGTGATGCTTCTGGGCGCAGCCTGGGTTGTGTGTTAATGCAACGAGGCAGAGTGATATCATTCGCCTCAAGACAATTGAAGCCCCATGAGAGGAGTTACCTAACTCATGATCTGGAACTGGCGGTGGTCATCTTCGCCCTTAAGGTGTGGAGACACTATCTTCTCGGGGAGCGTGTGGAGATATTCACAGATCATAAGAGTCTCAAGTACATTTTTACCCAGAAGGAGCCCAACATGCATCAGAGAAGATGGCTAGAGCTCATGGCAGACTATGATATAGATCTGCAATACCACCCAGGGAAGGTGAATGTAGTTCCTGATTCTCTCAGTAGGAAGCCCTCTTTCATGTTGATGACTCAACAGAAGGAGATGCAGGAAGAGGTCCTTAGGTTAGACTTGGAGATCATTCTACCAGGAGATATTAGGAGACTTATGACCTTGGTTGTTGGCCCAAAGGCCCATCACTCTAGTTTTGATGATGATCAACTCATGTAGTTATAGTACTAATGATCTTGTGTTTATTTAGTCTCAGATTTATAATCAAGATCTTTGTTGGTGTTTAGCTTCAACAAAGGATTTAAAGTCAAGTTTTGGAGCTAGCACAGTTTGATTCAAGAGCCTATGCATCAAGACCACATCAAGTACTCAAGAGGAGTCTAGCACTTTGGATCAAGGTTTGGACCAAGTCAAGAAGAGAAGAAGACTTCAAGTGAAGACCTTCATGATCAAGACTTGTGTCTAGGTTTGTTTTTATATGATTTTATTTTTAGATAAAATGTAAAGGATAGAATAGTTGGTGGATTTCTCAAGTATACCATATACACACACACTCTTGATTTAGTTATGTTTTCATAAAAGAGATTTCATTTTAGAAAAGAATTTTCATTTTGACAAAATACCGATTTGGTTTTTGGAATTTCTTATATACATGTCTCTAACCAAAACAATGTTTAATGCTTATTATCAAAAACATAAATATTTCATCATGTATGTGTAGTGGATCATATATATCTATACACTCTATGCTTTAAAAGTATTTAAAATATCTTGTTTTGTATTTGGAGAAGTTTTGGAAAAACCAATTTTGAAAAATACGGTTTTTGTTTTGAGCCAAATTTTCTAAGTTACAAAAATAGTTCAAATTGTTTGTAACATGTCTTGATTTTACTCAAACATGTTTGTATATCAAAGAATAATACTAAAACTATTTTTGTAGATTTTTTGTGATTTTATGGGATTTTATTTTAAAATCAAAACCAAGTTTTTAATCCCTTTAAGAGTCTGTTCTGGCTTCTGCCGGTCGACCGAGTTAGGAGTCGGTCGACTGTGTCGGTCGACCGACGTGCACAGAACGTGCACGCCAGGTCTGCTGGAGGGCCGTCGACCGACCCGGTCGACCGCCAGAGAGCTCTGCTCTCTGGAAAGCCCCGGTCGACCGAGACGATCAACCGGCAGAGAGTATCTGCTCTCTGTTCCAGGCCTCGGTCGACCGGGCCGGTTAACCGCTGGCTCAACGGTCAGAAATATGACCGTTGGCCGGTCGACCAGGCGGTCGACCGACAGGTCATCCTGGCTCCCAACGGCTAGTTTTTTGAGCTTATTTAAAGGGGCTTTTGGGGGCTGTTTTACACAAGATTTTGAGAAGAGTTTTGGGCTAGTTTTGCATACCCATTTCAGTGGTTATATCCACATGTTTTAGAGCTACATTTTCAAATCAAAAGAGTGTTTATCAAGAGTGTTTTGTAAAGTGATTTCTTGTGTTTTTCCTCCACCATTTCAATCCTAGTTTTCTCACACAACACTCGAGCTATCCATTGCTATATCTACCTATAGAGATCTTTGTTGTGAGAGGATTTTAGGTGATCAAAGTGTTGTGATCACCAAAGTTCTACTTTGTACTTTGAGGAGGCGGACTTGCGGGTTCGCGGTGTTTCGAGTTCGTGTGTGAACACTTTGTTTGAGGTGCGGCCTCGGCGAGCTAGTGGGCTTGCGGTGTGTTCTTGCGGGAACAAGAGAGGGAATAGAGAGTCCAAAGAGCTTGTAAGTGTTGCGGCACAGAGTGATCCGGTGGGATCGATTTTAGTGAAAATCCTTCATAGTGTTGAAGGCGGGGACGTAGAGCAAGTGTGCTCGAACCTCGAAACAAATCTCCCGTATTTGCGATTGCTCTCTCTCTATCTCTTACTTGTCTTTATATCTTGCATTCTATTATTGTCTTTACCTTTATATGCTTGATATATTGTGTGGTTATTGTTATTGCTTGGGGATTGTTTGCTAACACTTGTATTCAACCAAGAGAGCCAACGCGACACCTCAACTCTAATTTAGAGGAATCTTGAGGAGTTAGTTCAGAACCCTTCACGGGGAATCCGGCTACACTCTTGTGTTATACTTGGTGTTTAGTTTAAGAAGTTTTAGTTGCATCATATAAGTTTTAATTCCGCATTAATTGTCCATTAGATTAGCTCATCACCTATTCATCCCCCCTCTAGGTGATTTCATTGGTGACTCAACCATCTCTGATCGAAAAGATCAAAAGGTTCAGAAGGAAGACCCTAAGTTGCAAAAGATCAGAGAAGAAAGCCAGACTAAGGCAGGATATAGTATCCATGCAGATGGTTCGCTTCGGTTTGGAAGCAGACTCTGTGTACCATCTGAGGAAGTTCGAAGGGAGTTGCTCTCTGAAGCTCACAGTTCCCCTTATTTTGTTCACCTTGGGGGCACTAAAATGTACAAAGATCTCAAGCAACACTTTGGGTGGCATGAGATGAAGAGAGAGAGATAGCTCGATTCATAGCCCGTTGCCTTGTATGCCAACAAGTCAAGGCGGAACACCAGAGGACGGCCGGGCTGCTACAACCACTCCCTATTCCCGAATGGAAGTGGGAGAATATCACCATGGACTTTGTTATAGGCCTGCCTAGGAGTCCAAGAGGGAACGATGCTATATGGGTGATCGTGGACCGTCTCACTAAGAGTGCTCACTTTATATCTTTCAGAGTCGAACAGTCCACAGAAGCACTGGCAGAGAAGTACATGCAGAAAATAGTCAGACTGCATGGAGTCCCTATTAGTATTGTTTCTGATAGAGACACTAGATTTGTGTCGCGTTTCTGGGATAGTCTCCAGAGGAGCTTAGGCAGCTAGTTAAAGTTCAGCACGGCATTCCATCCTCAGACTGATGGCCAATCAGAAAGAACCATCCAGATTCTAGAGGATATGCTTAGAGCCTGTATACTGGACTTTAAGGGATCATGGGATGATCATCTGCATTTAGTGGAGTTCTCCCACAATAACAGCTATCAGGCTAGTATCCAGATGGCTCCATATGAGGCACTCTATGGGAGGAAGTGTAGATCTCATGTGTGCTGAGATGATATTGGTGAAAGAAAGCTGCTTGGTCCAGATCTAATTTTGCAAACAATAGAGAAGGTGGCCAAGATCAAGAAACATATGAAAGCCGCTCAAGATCGTCAGAAGAAGTGGGCCGATGCTAAGAGAAGACCCTTAGAGTTTGCAGTAGGTGACTATGTATTTCTTAAGATCTCACCAACTCGAGGGTCATTAGGTTCGGCTGCAGTGGGAAGTTAAGTCCCAGATACATTAGACTTTTGACATCATTGAGCGAGTCGGAGAAGTAGCATACCGAGTGGCCTTACCTCCAGCACTAGATGGTGTTCATGACGTATTCCACATCTCTCAATTAAGGAAGTACATCCAGGACGACCAACATATCCTGGACTATTCAGATCTGAGACTGAACCACGATCTATCCTATGAGGCTCAACCAATCCGCATCATCGACAAGAAGGAGAAGGTTCTAAAGAACAAGACCATTCCCCTGGTACTGGTGTCTTGGGATCTAAACTCTCCTGGGGATTCCACCTGGGAATAGGAAGATGAGATCAGGGCTAAATATCCTCATCTCTTCTCAGGTAACTTATCTCACTTCTAGCTATCTATTCATCACCTTGTTACTTTTGAATTTTGAGGACAAAATTTTTATAAGGTGGGTAGGATTGTAACTCTCGGTTTCCAATATACGTATGTCAATACTAGTATCTGATGCTGATTTAATCATCCTGATAGTCAGATTGAGGTCATTTCAGCTCAAAATATCATTTTCCATTATTTTGAATTTTTCTGCATTTTTGGAATATTTTTTTGGGAATTATTGGAGAAGGCTCTCAATTCGGAGTCGACCTGTGTCACAGACTGACACTGGGATTTTTAATTAACAATCGAAATGAATTTTGGAAATCTGACTTCACAACAATGTTCAGGATGACATCTTCTATTTTTGAGAATTTTTGAGAATTTTTCTGAATTAATAGAGTTTAATCCAATAAAATAATGCATAAAGGTTTATTCAAAAGGAAAAAAATGAAATTAAAAAAAACACTGGAAAAAACCTGAGCCAGACCAGACCCGAGTCTGGTCAGGCCAGACCAGGCCCAGCCTGGCCAGGTCGGGCCAGACCAGACCCAACCTGGGTCTGGTCGAGCCAGGCCAGGCTCAGCCAGACCTGACTGGGTCTGTGCTGGGCACAGACCCAGTCCGGGTTTGTGGATAAGACACGGGTTCGGGTCCGTTTTACAGACCCGAACCCGACCCAATATAAAAAAAGAAAAAAAAAGCGAAAAAGAAAGAAAGGAAAAAAGAAAAAGGAAAAGAAAAAGAAAAGAAACAAATAAAAATAAAAATAAGTAAAAATTATTGTAGCATTTACTGTAGCAAACTAGACTCAAACTCATTACTGTAGCAACAGACCCGTTAAGCTTTTTATTTATTTTTATTAATTTTTAGGTTTATTTTAATTTAGAAAATTCCCAAAAATTCACAGAAATTCCCAAAAATTCACAGAAAATCACAAACTAAATTTGAAACTCTATAAAATTATTTTGATATAATATCACTTAGAATAACATGAAATTAAATATTTTTATAATTACTATTCAATGATATTTTATTTAAAAATGACCAATAAATTTCTAAATAGCACAAAAAGAATATGAAATTCATAATTCAGTAATATGTAAATATTATACATCAATTTATTAGTTTATGCATGTATTTTAGCATGAAATTATGTTTTTAAATAGTTGCTATAAATTCAGAAATTGAATTATTTTGAAATATTAACCAACCAAAATTATAATAAATAGTAAAAATTACTTTCTTATTTTAACTTACCACTGAATAAGAACATGTCAAGTCTCTAATTAATTCACGTAATATTTAGGCCACGAATTTTAACCAGAGTCGGTTGCAGTTACAGGAATTCAGATTTCAACGACATCAGGCAAGTACACATACTCTCTCTCCTTTGTGTCCCTTTGTTAGTTTATAAATTCCTTTCCGATCTCAATTTTCATGTCCTTCTTTGATCTCATGTATTGTAAGACATGCATGCATAGGATGTTTGATACATAAATAATCATTCAAGTATAACTATAAATTAGTAAATATTGGACAAGTAAGTTGACGTCACCCTATGTCATGATTCATATTTTATGATTATGTCTACATCCTAATACACTGGCATCACTTATACTATTATGCATTTGTCACTCATTGTTATCACCATGTTCTATTTTTCCTGAAATTTTGTTATGTAATGTAACTACTATTTGACACTGAATACTCTTGATACTGGTCCCTAGTCCTGTCACGCTGAGTCACATATTATCTTGCATTTACATTAATTAATAAAATTAACCAAGCCGAGGTTATTGGGGGAGACTGTAGCAGGGAAAATCCAGGGAGGTGTGCTTGGAAGGGCGACCCCTTGTGGGTTTGGATGCCACACGTGATCTTATTATTTATGCGCGCTCCTGTTATTACATGTTACACGATACCTGAGTACAGTGAACTATTTCTCCCTGCTATCAGGATCCACTAACGCATCACTTATTTGATATGTAGTTGTCCTGTGGGATGGAGCACAGGACAGCTGCATTAGTTAGGATAATAAAACATACTAGACTTAGAATTATCATTTGTGACATGGATAATCTTGACTACATGATGTTCCTGGACTTGCCATATGATTCTTAACTTGTGATCTTGAGATCGTGTGACCTGATGATTATGATATATGACATTACTCGTCCAGGGTGCTTCATGCTCATTATATACATGTCATAGTATACATACATGACCTTATTTCACCTGACTGTTCTGTTACTCTCATTGGTATCTTACCTGTCAGTTTATATTACCGTCAGATTTATGATTCATTGATTCCAGTGCTCTACTTATATTGCCCTTTACTTTCACATTTCCATATTGTTGTTTCCTCTTCTCGTGTGTGCACTTGCTGGTCCGCTTCTGACGGACCTTAATTTTTCAGCATCAGAGCTTGAGGAGACTGACGAGCCACTGTTCGAAGGAACCCAGGAAGATTACCAGGCGTGCGTCCGACGTTTCTTATCTTATGTATTTTGGCATTTTGTCTTGTTATGATATCCCGATGCAAAATTGTATCTTCTTTTATTTCTGCTTTGTTATGTTTTCAGACAAAGACTATTTTAGATGTATGTCTTTTATGTGAAATGAAACTTCTGGTTGTCTTTTGTATATGTGTGCGAGAATTTGGCTCATTTACTGCAGCGTAAGGTATTCACGAAAGGGATTTCCCTCTTCGTGACTATCTGCTGGCCATCGTCACGTACCCGTATTCCGTATTTTGGGAAGCGGGGCGTGACAATGCTGCAGATAAATTATGCTCTCCCTTATCCCTATTTTCCTATAAATACATGTATTCATTGAGAAAGAGTAAGACAAGAGAGCTGAAAAGCCAAAAAAAAGGAGAGTTTTGAGCGTTGTAATGTGACATTGGAGGAGATTGAGGGTTTTGTAATCAAAGATTATTGAATAAAATTCAGGATTCTTCTTCAAGATTGTGCACCATCTTCAGGCTAAGTCTCCTTTAAGTTTTCTTTATTTTTTAATGCAATTTTTTCTTTTCTTTTTATGTTGATTATATAATTCATCTCTAATCTTATGCATATTCTTTTCTCTCTTCTTTTATTATTTTTTGTTTTTTAGCATCGTTTGGAGGAGGAAAACATCAAGGCAATGACAAGAAACAAGTTCACTGGTTCATCTTCCTCTTCCCTTAGTACCAATCTCTTAATTTCTTTTTATTCACTTTAGTTATTCAAATCTTGGCAAAAAGGTTGGTATTTCTTTCTTCTTTTTCTTTCTTTATATTTTTATTTTGCTTTTGCTTTCTTCTACAAGATCTTTATTTTTTTTAAACAAAAATTTTAACCTTCATCCAAGGTATTTCTCAACTAGAGAAAGATAAAAGTTAGTTTTTTAATTACTAAATTTTCAAGAACAAGTCTCTATGGATTCGATCCTATACTTACCACTACACACTTTGCTAAAAAGATTCTAGCAAGTTTAGGCTTCATAACTTGTACGTGATTCAACAACGATAGAGTTTTTCATAAACTTCAAATCGCGAACAGTTTTTGGCTCCGTTGCCAAGGACTCGTGAAAATTTTTGGTTTTGAAAATCAACATCTAATCTTTTTGTAGTTTAATATTAAAAAATTAAAAAATTAAAAAATATTTTCAGAAATTTTAAAAAAATCAGAAAGTTAAATCTTAAAGAAATTCAAAATTCAAAATTCTTTTCTTTTTATTATTTTTCTTTCCATCCATAAGATTTAATTTCAAATTTTCTTTTGCAGGGATATTGCATGAACAAAGGAAGATTTGCACAATAAGAAGCAGCTTGCTTGCTTATGACATATTGTTTTGTTAAAATAAAATAAAAAAAATTTGCTTGCTTCAAAGTCGCCGGAAAGGTTAGTATTTTCTAGCTCTACCCACGAATCTCTTGTCAGTGGGGTTTTAGAGGTGCTTATTGATTGAATTTTGTGCTGCATTAGTGCATATTTGCATAAAAAGATCTTAAGAGCTGTCCCCCTTCACATAAGGTCGGGATTTCATCACCCGTTTCTTGGCTAAAAAATCACAACCGCATATAAGTTTTTTTTCCCCAAGCTTGAACTAATTTAAAATTAATTAGAACTCAGACACTATGATTTCGAGCTCATTTAAGTGGAACTATTGTGGGAAGACTCCGGTGAACACTTTCAAGCTTTCGAAGAGGAACTGCCTTGTCTAGAAAAGGTGAATTACTCAATGCGGTGGTACCTAGCATGGAGGAAGAACTGAATCGCTTTTTAGCGAGTTTGACCAGTAAATCCACAATCCTTCCAACCCAGTTAGGAGCTGTCTAATTAGGGAGAATTCTATTCTCTTAAGATTAGTGGTTGAAAAAAACCTAATTACCATTAAATTAAATTCAAGAAAAAGAAAAATACTTAATTGCAATTGATTGGTTGAGTCATCTTGTGTGTAATCTTATCTAGGATTTAGAAAATCCTTCATCAGGGCAGTACCCTGGTTCATGCGAAAGTGGGTTCGTGTTAAGGATCGATTAGAATCTATTACTGTTTTTGACCCTACTGCAATAATGGGTGACGCTAATGAAACCAAACAAATGACCTTAAAGGATTACATGTATCCTACAAGGTCCACCCAACCTTCTGTATCACCTTGCCAGCCCTTACGACAAATTTCGAGATTAAATCCTGGATGAAACAGATGCTTCCAGTATTTTGGGGATTGGCAAATGAAAACCTATACCAACACGTTAGGGAATTTGAGGATATTTATGGAATCATGAAGTATCATCAAATGACAGAGGAATCCCTAAAACTTAGGTTATTCCCCTTTTCTCCAAAAGAAAGAGCCAAATCTTGGCTTCTTTCTCTCCGGTTGGGTTTAATTTCTACTTGGGTAGGATTAGCTGAAGCCTTCTATAGAAAGTTCCATTCTAATCAGAAAACTGCTACCATACGTCAAGCCCACAACACCTTTCATCAACTATAAGGGGAGACATTCTTCACATATTTTGAAAGATTCAAGGATCTTTTACTTGAGTGTCCCGATCACGGATTCGAAAAGATCCATTTGATTCAAATTCTTTACGAAGGGTTAAACTATTCGAATAAGATCATGATTGAGTCCCTTTGCAATGGAACGTTCACGAGCAAAATGGCCGATGATGCATGGCAATTCTTTGAAGAGGCAGCATAAAACACTCTAAAATGAGAGCCTGTTACTGCTGATAATAAGCAATTCACCACCGCAACTGCCACTAACAGGGGTGGTATACATAAAGTCAACCCCAATTTTGAGAGTGATGCCAAATTGACATCAGTAGTACGAAGACTTGAAGCATTAGAATTAAGCAAGGGAGCATAAATTTCAGCTCCCGAACCATCCAAGTCAGTGGTATCTCCCATTTGTGTCCTTTGTGACGGCCAAGACCACTTGGTTAAACAATGCCCCAGGTTGCCAATTATCAAAGCGGAGCAAGCAAATGTACTCAATATATTTCGCAAGTCCAAACCCAACAACAACCCATTTAGTAAAACATACAATCCGGGATGGCGGGATCTTTCCAATCTTTCATGGAAGTCTCCTCAAGGACAAGGATATGGTGGATCATCATCATTTCAAGGACCATCTTCTAATAATCAATTTTACAAGGGAAATCAATTCAATGCAACGCCATCTGTCCCTACATATATTCCCTCCCAATTAAAGAAAACCATCTTTAGAGGACACTCTAATAATTCATACAAAGCCAACTCATAATTAACCAAATTCAAGCCCAAATGTGTCACAATCAGGATCAGACGATAGCCAAGCTCGAGATTCAGATAGAATAGTTAGCTGCAACTGTTAGGGGGAGAGAGAATGGACATGTTCCTAATCAAGCTGTGCCCAACCCGAGAGGACAACCTGCTCCTCAAAATACTCCTACTAGCCAGTTTGAAATTAGTTCTGATTCAAACTGTTAAGTTCAAGCCATTCACACTTTAGGTCGGGCAAGAGAGTGGACAACCAAGTTCAAGATCCACCAAACAATCCTAATATTATAAAATAAAAATAAAAAAGGGAATCAAAGGAGTCAACAAAGAAAGATGATCAAGTTATTTTTGATAATCAAGATAAATCTTTTGTGCCCAAAGCTCCATTTCCTCAACGTCTTCAACCAACTGGGAAGAAAAATTACCGTGAGGGAATTTTGAAAGTTTTCAAAAACGTCCAAATCAACATTCCCTTCTTGGATGCCATTAATCAGATACCTTCATATGCCAAATTTTTAAAAGACCTAACCACGGACAAGAGGAAAAGTTCTGTGCCTTGTGAAGCTGCATTTACTACACAAGCATCATGTCTCATCCAATAACCCATTGCACCTAAATATGAGGATCTAGGGAGTCCAACTATTTCTATTAGGATAGGAGATCAGGTTATGGATCAGTGTCTACTAGATTTAGGGCAAGTGTAAACTTTTTACCATATTCTATATACAAACAATTAGGTTTTAGGGAGTTACAACCCACTAACCTTACATTACTTCTAGCAGATAGGTCAGTTAAGGTCCCCAAGGGAATTGTTGAGAATGTTACTTTGAAGGTCAACGAATTCTATTTTCCTGCTGATTTTATGGTCTTAGACACTGAACCAGTTAAAGATCCAAGCAATCACTCCCCTGTGATTTTAGAGTGACCATTCCTTGCTACTGCTGATGTTGTTATTAGACGTAGGAATGGAGTCATGACCTTGTCATTTGGGAATATGACAGTTGAGCTAAACGTTTTCCATAATAGTTCCCAACCACATGTAATGGACGATCATGAGGAGGTCAGCATTATTAATGTGCCAGTCAATACCACCTTTGAAGAGTCTTGCTATGAAGACTCTTAGAGAAATGCTTGGCCCATTTTGGAATGAATTTTGATATTGAGGAGTCTATAGGAGAGGTCAACGCATTGTTAGATTTTGTCCCCATCATGGACACCAACCTATGGAGACCTAAGGTAGAACCCTTACCATTGTAAACATCTGTTCCTGTTCCATCAATCATTGAGCCTCCCAAGTCGGTGCTCAAACCTTTACTCGACACATTAAAGGAAGGCTTTTCTAGGTGAGTCAGAAACCTTACCTGTAATTATATCATCCCATTTAGACAAGGACCAAGAAGAAAAGTTTCTAGATGTTCTGAGGAACATAAGGAAGCTATAGGATGGACCATAGCAGACATCAATGTTGGTCCCGAGATGATGCCAATTATTGGATCTTGTACAAACTCTCTTCAACCCGAAGACGCTCTTGTACAATGCTCTTCTTTGAGTGATTACAAACTTTTCAATAAGCCTTGAGTCTGTAAGTGATCGTGAACAAGGGCTATTATCGGTGGACTTTCAGAAATCTTCACAATAGAGTAGGAATTGGTGAAGAAACAGAAAGTGGAAACAAGTTTTCTGAAAACAAGAATTTTGACAGAGTTTTTGTTCAGAAAACTTTTGATTTGGATTGTTGTTTTTAGCCTAGGATAGCATACCTATTTATAGCTAAAATTCATAGTCAGTTAGGGTGGTTATCAGGTTAATTTTGAATATATAAACGTTGGATAACGTTGGATAAAACACCAGAAAATAGAAACTGTTCAACAGTAAGAAACTGTCATTAGTCGACTAGGGGTAGGGGGTTAGTCGACTAGGTTAGGCAATTTACACTGGGTTAGTCGACTACAAAAGGTGTCAAGTCGACTAGGTCAAGATCAAAACCCAGGACAAGATTCTGGAAACTGAAACTAGTCGACCAGACTAAGGGGTTAGTCGACTAGGCCATCTATTAGTCGACTAGATAGTCTGTTAAGTCGACTAATAATGTATATTGGTCACAAAACAGAGAGTTGGTATATTTGCAGGACAAAGGTTAGTCGACTAGGGAAATTGTCAAGTCGACTATACCATGTATAAGTCGACTATAAAAGGCTATAAATCGACTAATAGGGCTATGATGTGTGTGTGTGTGTGTGTCTCAAGGCTCTTAACATACTATTAACCATTACAATACACATCAATAGCATCTCTCTTTGGGAAGTCTTGATCATGTAGAACTCTTGAATAAGCTTGTAAGATAGAGCTCCATTGAAATGGCTTCACAAATGTATCATTAAAAGCAAGTTCCAACATTCTCCCCCTTTTTGATGATGACACTTTGTGTGCACGAATACTCCCCCTGCAGAAAATATGTTATATGTTCTCCCTCTGCAGAAAATATGTTCTCCCCCTGCAAAAAACATGTTATAACAGATATAGAAAAACATGTGTTCTCCCCCTGTAAAAAAAATATGTTATAACTAATATATATAATAATGTTATGAAAATATTTTTCTTAACAAACTTCTTAATGGTACCTGAAAGATAGACATTAGAATGGTACCAATCATTATAAGATCAAAGCATTAACCTTTAGGAGACCAAACCCAATTTGAATTTGCTTTCCATCTGTTAGTATACACATAATTGCATGAATTACATATATCATGTATGTATGATGCAATATAAGTATTTTTATCAACAATGCTTAAGTTTTTAGGAATCCATATGAACTTGTTCTTAATTCTTTTTGAAATAATATCAGTATTTCTTTTCACAAAAGAATTATATGGATTACTAACATATGTAGATTTTCCAAAAAATCTAAGACCATAATGATTATGTGACATCTTTTGACATGATAACAAATCATTCAACTTTTATTTTCCTTGATTAAATTTTAGTCACATTTTTCAAAATCTCTTCATATTTCATTTTGAAAATTGATATGTCTTTATCTAAAACAGAAATTCTTTCATTTAAAGACATAATTTCTCTTTTCAATAAACATTATTTTGTAATAAATTCTCATTATCTTTTTTTAATGATGATATTACTTTTTCAAAATCATCTTTTTGAAAATTTATAGAAGAAATTTGAGAAGCATAACAAGAATTTTCTTTGAAAAGTTTTTCATTTTCTTTTATCAAAACTTTATTCTTTATCTTTTCATTCTTAAGATCATTGTATAATTCTTGAAATGCATGTAAGAGTTCAGAAAATTGTACCTCATCTTCTTCTAGCGCCATGTAACAGATGTTGGCATGTTCAGTGGCTTCTTCTTCGTCAGAGGAAGAGGAATCACTATTTTCCCATGATCTTGGTAGTCTTTCTTCTTTCTGAACTTTTTGCTCTTAAATTTACCTTTATTTTTGGGCAATGGATAATCCTTCTTCATATGGCTTGTTTTATTACAATTAAAATATTTAAACTTACCTTACTTCAAGAACTTTCTGAATTTTCTTGAAAGCATTGCCATCTCCTCTTCATTGTTATCTGAATTGTCCGTGTCTGAGGATGCATGGAAGGCAAGTCTTTCTTTTTTGAGAGAGATTGTTGTTCATCCTTCTTTCTGTCTTCGAGTTGCACTTCATATGCCATTGATTACAATTAAGGTTTTCTAACGACATTGTTAAGAGATCATTCGCTTCTTCTATTGCAGTTGTCTTCTTCTCCCAATTTGGTGTGAGTGCACGAAGGATCTTGCGAAGTTTTTCGACTTGAGTGTAATCCTTTCCAAGGGATGCTAAGAAATTTGTTATGTCGGTAAACCTTGTCACCATTTCTGAGATGGTTTCATTCTCCTTCATTTTAAAAAGTTCAAACCTGTGGACAAGTGGAGAAATTTTAGATTCTTTAACCATTTGTGCCTTCATGTGTTATTTGCAAAAGTGGCTGTTGACACACGGTTGAATTCTTCTTTGGTTAAGGTATAGAATAAAGCATTCATCGCTTTGGCATCAAGGTTCACATTCTTCTTTTGATCATCACTCCAAGAGCTGTAATTGGTAGTCAGTTTGGTGTACGCTGCTTCTACTATATTCCATAGTTCGTAGTTGATGATTGCAAGTAGATCTTCATTCTATACTTCCAGTAGTTGTAATTCAATCCATCGAATAGCGGTGGATGTTGTGTAGAATGTCCTTCTTTGAATTGTGACGAAGGAAACTCCGTTGCCATCCTTGTATGTTGTTGACTGGATATGCAGGGCTTGTATGCCGGGCCGGGCTCTGATACCAATTGTTGGTCCCGAGATGATGCCAATTGTTGGATCTTGTATAAACTCTCTTCAACCCGAAGACGCTCTTGTACAATGCTCTTCTTTGAGTGAGAACAAACTTTCCTATAAGTCTTGAATCTGTATGTGATCGTGAACAAGGGCTATTATAGATGGACTTTCAGAAATCTTCACAATAGAGTAGGAATTGGTGATGAAACAGAAAGTGGAAACAAGTTTTCTGAAAATCAGAATTTTGACAGAGTTTTTGTTCAGAAAACTTTTGATTTGGATTGGTGTTTTTAGCCTAGGATAACATACCTATTTATAACTGAAATTCATAGTCAGTTAGTGTAGTTATCAGGTCAATTTTGAATATATAAACGTTGGATAACCTTGGATAAAACACCAGAAAACAGAAACTGTCCAACAGTCAGAAACTGCCATTAGTCGAGTAGGGATAGGGGGTTAGTCGACTAGGTTAGGCAATTTACACTGGGTTAGTCGACTACAAAAGGTGTCAAGTCGACTAGGTCAAGATTAAAACACAGGACAAGATTCTGGAAACTGAAACTAGTCGAATAGACTAAGGGGTTAGTCGACTAGGCCATCTATTTGTCGACTAGATAGTCTGTTAAGTCGACTAATAATGTATATTGGTCATAAAACTGTTGGCCCAAGGTTACAATCAACCCATGTTTAGTGTATTTTGATGATTACAAAACATATTAGTTATTTGTACTAATATAAATTGTTGTTTAAGTGTGTTTCAGGTTTATATATTAAAGAGATGAATTCTTCCCTAAAGGAAGGTGTATTGGACTCAAGACAAGTCAAATTGGGCTCAAATTGCAATATTGAAGATCAAGAGAAGATAGCTCAAGTTGAAGTCTTGAAGACCATTGTAGTTTGTAAGTTTAGTTTTGTAAAGATAGAATATGTGAAATTTGGCTCTAGGATTTGCACACACATTTGTTTTGTATGTTTCTATGTTTTCAAAATATTTATTTCTAGGTTTATGCCTTAGTTTATACATACATGTACCCAAAGCTTTACATCTTCAAAAACTTGTTTAAATACATGTATATAAACTATTTTCAGCATAAAACTTAGCTTCAGATTTTTAAAGATTTTATACAAAATTTTCTATCTTAAAATCTGCCCAGAAAAACAGTTTTCCAGGCAGACCGGTCGACCGGCCCAGTCGACCGGCTGCTGTGCCCAGACATGCACAGGCTGTGCATGTCTGTCGGTCGACCGGACCTACATACCGGTCGACCGAAATTAGATGTTTGCTCTCTGTATCTTTCCGGTCGACTGGGTCGGTCGACCGGTAGAAGGAAACTGTGTTTCCTTTCTTGAGATCGGTCGACTGGCAGTCGACCGGAGCCATAACGGCTCTTTTGCCAGCAGGGTCCCGGTCGACCGACAGTCGACCGGTAGGCCTGCAACACCTCCAACGGCTCTTTCCTCTTTGGGCTGTTCTGAAAAACTGTTTTATTTTCTGTTTTAACAGACTTTTTAGAGGGTTGTTGGGGTGCTTTTGCAGGTGATATTAGCTGGAAAAATCAGAGTTTTTAACCTATTCTCTCCCTATAAATAGTGGGAAATAGGCCTTAGTTATTGACCAAGAAAAATACAAGTTTTCATTGTTTTTCAAGAGAAAAGAGAAAAATAGTTTAAAGCTTTCATTTCCATTCTTTCAAATTGGTTTTTCAGTTGTTGTTTGATCTCTAATATCACTCTACAACTGAAGCTTTTCTCACCACACTTCATAGAGCCAAAAATTTCATATTCTTTCTATAGGTGAAGTTGTAAAAGAGTGAGAGTGTTTGTAAAAGAGTGTTGTGGTCTAGTTAAAGATCACTATTTGTAATTCTTGTTCTTGTGGAGACAAGCTCCTCGGTGGAGTTTCTTTGTAAGGTGAAGCTACGGGCTTGAGGTCTTTGGAGGCCTAACTTGTACGGGATCCTAAGGGGATAGTGGAAACCCTTCACGGAGGTGAAGGCGGGGACTAGAGCTACGGGCTCGAACCTCGAAACAAATCACTTTGTTTGCGATTGCTTTTGTGTCATCTTGCCTAATTCTCTCTTGCTTTACTTGCTTTCAATTTATTGCTTGAGAACTAACATTTTATTTGTGCAATCCTTACTTGTTTACTTTTCTTGCTATATTACTTGTGTGCATTTCATCATCGCATTCCATACTTGGAATTGTTCGATCACACCTCAATACAACACGGTTGCATTGCGCACCTCTAACCCATTTAAGGGGAATTGGGAGGAAGGAGTTCAGAACCTCGCAAGGGGTATTCGGCTCTTAGTCGTGTTTTGAGAGATCGTTGCATCACTCACTTAAGTAAAATTTAAAAAGAGCATTAGATTAGCAATTACACCTATTCACCCCCCCTCTAGGTGTATTTCAATTGGTATCAGAGCTTGGACTCTAGGATTTGGCTTAACAACCTTAGAGAGATTCTCATATTGCTAATCATTTCATTCATTTTCACATAGTAAACATGGCCGATGGTATTAAGACACCCCCTAAGTTTGATGGACTTAACTTTCCCATATGGAAGGTTAAGATGACTGTTTTCTTGCAATCTCTAGGTAGCCGAGTTGCAAAGGCCGTGACTAAACAATTTAGTGCCCCCGATGGTGATGAATCTACTTGGTCCGAAATTGAGACTAAGGAATTTGATGCCAATGCTAGGGCTCATTATGCACTCCTACAAGCCCTCAATGATGATGACATAGCTAGAGTCATCCATTGCAAATCCGCCTATGAGATTTGGACCCATTTGCTAGTAACACATGAGGGGACATCACAAGTGAAGAGGGCCAAGATAGACCTTCTTCGGTCCCAATATGAAAATTTTTGCATGCAAGAGAATGAAATCATAGATGATATGGTTACTAAGTTTACAAAGATTACTAATGGTCTTGCTTCTCTAGGTGAAGAAATCAACAATGATCAAAGGGTGAGAAAGATCATCCGGGCTCTTCCTCCATCATGGGAAGTGAAAGCTACAACATTGAAGGAACTCAATGATAAAGATGAGATTGAGCTCATTGGACTCATTGGGAACTTGAAGACCCATGAAATGGAGAGAAAGGCAAGGGAGGACATGGCACCTACCAAAAAGAAGACCATTGCCTTCAAAAGTCATGCTACTTACTCCGACGAAGATGATGAAGAAGAAGATGACGAGGAGCTCTCACTTCTAGTCAAAAACGTCCGGAGGATGTACAACAAGGCAAAGTTCCAAGGACGGAGGAGATGGCAAGGAGGCAAGGAAGAAAGGAAGATCATTTGCTTTAATTGCCAAAAGCCGGGACACATAGTAGCGGAGTGTCCGGACCAAGTGAAGCCATCTTCATCCAAGAAGCCATACAAGAAGAAGGCTATGAAAGCAACATGGGATGACGAAAGTGAATCCGAGGAGGAGATCGACACCGCCAATATGTGCTTCATGGCAAATGAGAGCACAAGCAAGGTAACCCCTTCAACTCCTTTTGATGAAGATTTATCCATGGATGAGTTAAGTGAAGCATTTATGGAACTTTCTCAAAATTATGATTTCATGAAGAAGAAATATTTAAAAATGAAAAAGGATAATGAATCTCTTAATATTCAAATTGTAAATCTTTCTAAAGAAAATAATGATTTGCATTCTTCTTTAGTTTCCACTAAAAATGATTTTGAAAAATATAAGATTGCTTGTAAAGGAAAGACCCCATTTGTAGATTCTAATGAGATTGCCATGCTTAAGGAAAGATTAGACTCATTAGATGTTGTTTTGAAAAAGTGTAGTGAGTTTGATAAGAAGAAGATGGAGAATATGTTTCCTAAGAAACAAGTCCCAAAGAAAAATGCTCATGCTCATGTTCATGTTCATGCTACACAACCTAAACAACATGGCAAACCCCAAAAGCATGCTCACACTACTACACATACACATCATGCATTCATGTATAGAAAAGTGTACACATGTTCACATTGTGGACGGAAAGGACACTTAGCTAATTTTTGCTATGATAGACTAAGTGCATCATCTCATAATGTTTGGGTTCGTAACACTAACTTTCAAGGACCCAAGAAAGTTTGGGTACCAAAATCAACTATTATTTTAAATGATGTAGGTACTTTCCAAAGCCCAACGACGTAGAGGTTTGTGGTATCTTGATAGCGGTTGCTCAAGGCACATGACTTGGGACATCAACAACTTTGCAACCCTATCAAGATATCATGAAGGTGGCACCGTCACCTTCGGAGATGACGCCAAGGGTAAAATCATCGGTATTGGTAATGTAAAACTTGGCACCTCTCCTTTAATTGAAAATGTAGTTTTAGTTGATGGCCTCAAGCATAATCTCTTGAGTGTTAGTCAACTTTGTGATAAAGGTTTTGATGTTGTTTTTGATAATGTTTCTTGTAAAGTGATTGATAGAACTTCTAATGTTTGTGTATTTTCCGGTTTTCGTGAAAGCAATGTTTATATGATTGATATGTTAAATATGTCTTGTAATATAACATGTTTAAAAGCCCTCGATGACGACTCTTGGTTGTGGCATAGGAGATTAGGCCACGTTTCATTTGACCATATTTCTAGGCTTAACTCTAAGGAAATGGTGAAGGGTATTCCTTCATTGAACTTTGAAAAGGACCGAGTTTGTGACGCATGTCAATTTGGGAAACAAACTAAGTCCTCATTCAAATCAATTAAGGATATCATGTCATCACGTCCATTAGAGCTAATCCACATGGATTTATTTGGCCCAACTCAAACCAAAAGTTTAAGTGGGAGTAGATTTGCTTATGTTTTAGTAGATGATTTTTCGCGTTTCACTTGGGTTTATTTTCTTGAACATAAAAGTCAAACATTTTCACATTTTCAAGCCTTTAAGAAAAGAGTTGAAAAGGAAATGACTCCTCAATAATTAAAATAAGAAGTGATAGAGGAGGTGAGTTCATTAACCTTCCCTTTACCACTTTTTGTGAGGAACATGGAATAAAACATGAACTTTCTTGTCCTAGAACTCCACAACAAAATGGAGTAGTTGAGCGGAAAAATCGTACTTTACAAGAGATGGCTAGGACAATGTTAAATGAATATGGTCTACCACATTATTTGTGGGCCGAGGCCGTTCATACTTCATGTTACATTGCAAATCGTGTTTTCCTATGTAAAAATACTACTAAGACTTCTTATGAGATGTATTTTTCTAGAAAACCCAATGTTTCTTATTTCAAAGTGTTTGGTTGCAAATGTTTTGTTTTAAATACAAATATTAATTTGGGAAAATTTTATGCTAGATCATATGAGGCTATTTTTGTAGGTTACTCAAATACTAGTAAGGCTTATAGAGTCTTCAATAGGTCAACTTTGACTATTGAGGAATCTATTCATGTTAAATTTGAGGAATCTAACAAGTTTGTTAAGAATTGTGTAGAAATTGATGCTTTAGATGAAGGCTTGGAGAAAGTGACCTTGGAGGATGCTTCTACCATGGGAGACAAGCCAAAGGATGGTGATGGAAGTGAAGCCAAAGTGGAAGAGGCTCAAGGAAATAAACATCAAGCAAATGAAGAGGAGCCCTCTCAACCACTACCAAAGGATTGGAGATTCAATCCTCATCATCCCAAGGACCTCGTCATAGGTGAAGTATCAAAAGGGGTAACCACTCGCTCTAAGATTCAAGATTTTTGTGGTAATTTTGCTTTTATTTCACACATAGAACCTAAAAATGTCCTCGAGGCCGAGGCCGATTCATATTGGTTGCTTGCCATGCAAGAGGAGCTCAATCAATTTGAGCGCAACCAAGTTTGGCACCTTGTTCCTAGGCCCCAAGATAGACCAACTATTGGCACTAAATGGATCTTTAAGAACAAGTTGGATGAATCGGGTAATGTAGTTAGAAACAAGGCTAGGTTAGTTGCCCAAGGTTACACTCAAATCGAGGGAATCGATTTTGAAGAAACCTTTGCACCCGTAGCACGGCTCGAAGCCATACGGATGACCTTAGCATATGCCTCATTTAAAGATTTTAAGTTATTTCAAATGGATGTAAAGAGTGCTTTTCTTAATGGTTATATTGATGAGGAGGTGTATGTTGAACAACCCCCCGGGTTTGTTGATCCTACACACCCTAATTATGTTTATAAATTAGATAAAGCACTATATGGTTTAAAACAAGCCCCTAGGGCTTGGTATGAAAGATTGTCTTCATTTTTGATTTCAAATGATTTTAAGAAAGGAAAAGTTGATAAAACATTATTTACCAAACATATAGATCTAGATATCCTCATAGTTCAAATTTATGTTGATGACATTATTTTTGGATCTACTAATGTTTCACTTTGCAAGAATTTTGAGTCATGCATGAAAAAGGAATTTGAGATGTCTATGATGGGGGAGCTCAACTTCTTCCTTGGACTTCAAATCAAGCAACGTAGTGATGGGACATTCATCAACCAAGCCAAGTACACCAAAGAACTCATCAAGAGGTTCGGGCTTGAAGGATCCAAAGTAGCAAAGACTCCCATGGCAACCACTACGAAACTTGACAAGGACGAACAAGATAAGGAAGTAGACATCAAATTATTTCGTAGCATGATTGGTAGTTTACTCTATCTTACGGCTAGTAGGCCGGATATAATGTTTTCCGTATGTTTATGTGCACGCTTTCAATCATGTCCTAAGGAATCACACTTAATAGCGGTAAAACGCATAATTAGGTATCTTAAGGGCACAATTGATTTAGGTTTGTGGTATCCGAAAACTAACTAATTTACCATGACTAGTTATTCGGATGCCGACTATGCCGGTTGTAGGGTAGATAGGAAGAGCACAAGTGGCACTTGCCAATTCTTGGGCAATTGTCTTGTGTCTTGGTCTTCCAAAAAGCAAAATAGTGTAGCCCTTTCAACCGCCGAGGCGGAGTATGTAGCAGCCGGAGCTTGTTGTGCACAAGTACTTTGGATGAAACATACTCTTCTCGATTTTGATTTACATTTTGATCATGTTAAGATTTATTGTGATAATACTAGTGCTATTCACATGACCAAAAATGCTAATCAACATAGTAAAACCAAACATATAGACATTAGATATCATTTTCTTAGAGATCACTTTGAAAAAGGTGACATAGATATTGATTTTGTTTCCACAGATTTTCAACTTGCAGATATTTTCACAAAACCTTTAGATTATGCAAGATTTTCATTTATTTGTGGTGAATTGAATGTATGTAAGATTGATACTTAAAATATCTTAGTTTGTTTTGTTTTGGTTTCTAATATGTTTGTTTTGTTTTGTCTTAAAATTTTTTTTTTTAACCCTTTTTGATGTATGACAAAAAGGGGGAGAAATATAAATATATATTAGTTTTGGGAGAAAGGATATGTTGTTTGTTTTAAATTTTGTTATTTCTTATGATAGTTTATTTTTGGTGATGATATTTTTCAATGCTTTATGTATGCTTACATAGTTGTTCATATTCATGTTAAATACATAGCATTGTTTAAGGGGGAGCTTTCCAAGCTCTTTCCTCCTTTATTTGTTTAATAACTCATATGTTTTGTCATCATCAAAAAGGGGGAGATTGTTGGCCCAAGGTTACAATCAACCCATGTTTAGTGTATTTTGATGATTACAAAATATATTAGTTATTTGTACTAATATAAATTGTTGTTTAAGTGTGTTTCAGGTTTATATATTAAAGAGATGAATTCTTCCCTAAAGGAAGGTGTATTGGACTCAAGACAAGTCAAATTGGGCTCAAATTGCAATATTGAAGATCAAGAGAAGATAGCTCAAGTTGAAGTCTTGAAGACCATTGTAGTTTGTAAGTTTAGTTTTGTAAAGATAGAATATGTGAAATTTGGCTCTAGGATTTGCACACACATTTGTTTTGTATGTTTCTATGTTTTCAAAATATTTATTTCTAGGTTTATGCCTTAGTTTATACATACATGTACCCAAAGCTTTACATCTTCAAAAACTTGTTTAAATACATGTATATAAACTATTTTCAGCATAAAACTTAGCTTCAGATTTTTAAAGATTTTATACAAAATTTTCTATCTTAAAATCTGCCCAGAAAAACAGTTTTCCAGGCAGACCGGTCGACCGGCCCAGTCGACCGGCTGCTGTGCCCAGACATGCACAGGCTGTGCATGTCTGTCGGTCGACCGGACCTACATACCGGTCGACCGAAATTAGATGTTTGCTCTCTGTATCTTTCCGGTCGACTGGGTCGGTCGACCGGTAGAAGGAAACTGTGTTTCCTTTCTTGAGATCGGTCGACTGGCAGTCGACCGGAGCCATAACGGCTCTTTTGCCAGCAGGGTCCCGGTCGACCGACAGTCGACCGGTAGCCTGCAACACCTCCAACGGCTCTTTCCTCTTTGGGCTGTTCTGAAAACTGTTTTATTTTCTGTTTTAACAGACTTTTTAGAGGGTTGTTGGGGTGCTTTTGCAGGTGATATTAGCTGGAAAAATCAGAGTTTTTAACCTATTCTCTCCCTATAAATAGTGGGAAATAGGCCTTAGTTATTGACCAAGAAAAATACAAGTTTTCATTGTTTTTCAAGAGAAAGAAAAAATAGTTTAAAGCTTTCATTTCCATTCTTTCAAATTGGTTTTTCAGTTGTTGTTTGATCTCTAATATCACTCTACAACTGAAGCTTTTCTCACCACACTTCATAGAGCCAAAAATTTCATATTCTTTCTATAGGTGAAGTTGTAAAAGAGTGAGAGTGTTTGTAAAAGAGTGTTGTGGTCTAGTTAAAGATCACTATTTGTAATTCTTGTTCTTGTGGAGACAAGCTCCTCGGTGGAGTTTCTTTGTAAGGTGAAGCTACGGGCTTGAGGTCTTTGGAGGCCTAACTTGTACGGGATCCTAAGGGGATAGTGGAAACCCTTCACGGAGGTGAAGGCGGGGACTAGAGCTACGGGCTCGAACCTCGAAACAAATCACTTTGTTTGCGATTGCTTTTGTGTCATCTTGCCTAATTCTCTCTTGCTTTACTTGCTTTCAATTTATTGCTTGAGAACTAACATTTTATTTGTGCAATCCTTACTTGTTTACTTTTCTTGCTATATTACTTGTGTGCATTTCATCATCGCATTCCATACTTGGAATTGTTCGATCACACCTCAATACAACACGGTTGCATTGCGCACCTCTAACCCATTTAAGGGGAATTGGGAGGAAGGAGTTCAGAACCTCGCAAGGGGTATTCGGCTCTTAGTCGTGTTTTGAGAGATCGTTGCATCACTCACTTAAGTAAATTTAAAAAGAGCATTAGATTAGCAATTACACCTATTCACCCCCCCCCCCCCTCTAGGTGTATTTCAAAAACAGAGAGTTGGTACATTTACAGGACAAAGGTTAGTCAACTAGGGAAATTGTCAAGTCGACTATACCATGTATAAGTCGACTATAAAAGGCTATAAGTCGACTAATAGGGCTATTATGTGTGTGTGTGTGTGTGTCTCAAAGCTTTTAACATACTACTAACCATTACAATACACATCAATAGCAACTCTCTTTGGGAAGTCTTGATCATGTAGAACTCTTGAATAGGCTTGTAAGATAGAGCTCCATTGAAATGGCTTCACAAATGTATCATCAAAAGTAAGTTCCAACAATCAAGAGAATTAGCCCCTCTGTGGTAATGCACCAAATTCATCTCGAAGAGAATGCCAAGACCTCGAGAGAACCACAGAGGCGTTTAAAACCATATTTTGAAAGAGGTGGTGACAGCGGAGATAATAAAATTGTTAGATGCGGGTATCATTTACCCTTGCTCTGTTAGTTAGTGGGTTAGTCCGGTACAAGTTGTACCCAAAAAGTTCGGAGTCACAGTTGTTACTAATGAGAACAATGAGTTGGTTCCAACTCGTATTCAAACTGGTTGGTGAGTGTGCGTACACTATAGGAAACTCAACACCATGACTAGGTAAGATCATTTTTCTCTGTCTTTCATCGACCAAATGTTAGAACATATTGCCGGTCACGCTTACTATTCCTTCCTCGATGGTTATTCAGGATATAACCAAATCCACATAGCTCGTGAGGACCAAGAGAAAACGACATTCACATGTCCGTTTGGCACATTTGCACATCGTCGCATGCCCTTTGGGCTATGCCACCGACTACTTTTTAGCTGTGTATGTTGAGCATCTTTTCGGATATCGTCGAGCGATTTCTAAAGGTTTTCATGGTTGACTTCTCTGTCTTTGGGTCTAGTTTTGATGAGGGTTTATATCATCTATCATTGGTATTGACAAGATGCAAGTATAAGAACCTAATTCTTAATTGAGAAAAATGCCATTTCATGGTGAAATCCGAGATTGTCTTAGACACATTGTTTCTGATAGAGGTATAGAGGTTGATAAAGTTATGGTAGAGCTAATCGCCAAATTACCACCTCCTAGAACTGTTCGGGAGGTGCGATCTTTCTTAGGCTATGCTAGGTTTTACCATCGCTTTATCAAAGATTTTTTCAAAATCTCCAAACCTCTTTGTGATCTTCTAGCAAAGGATGTTCCCTTTGAGTTCACCCTTTCTTGTTTGGAAGCCTTTGAAAGGCTAAAGACCAAGTTAACCTCGACACCCATCATCTGACCACCTGATTGGAATCTCCCATTTGAGGTGATCTATGACACTTTCGACTATGTTGTAGGGGTTGTCCTAGGCCAACGAGTGATAAACTTCCTCATGTCATTTGCTATGCCAGTAAGACTCTTAACGACGCCCAACTGAACTATTTCACCACTGAAAAAGAGTTGTTGGTAGTCTTTTTCTCACTTGACAAATTTTGTCCATACCTTATAGGTTCTAAGGTCCTAATCTACACTGATTATGCAGCTTTAAAGTACCTTCTCACAAAAAAGGATGCTAAAGCCCGTTTAATCCGTTGGATCTTACTCCTACAGGAATTCGACTTACAAATCCATGATAAAAAAGGGAGCTGAGAATGTTGTAGCCATTTATCTAGGATTGTGGTCGAATCTGTGTCTGACTCACTACCTGTTCTTGAGACATTTCCTGATGAGCAGTTAATGTCCGTCTCCTCTTCAATTGTTCCATGGTATACTGACATTGTGAATTACCTTGTCACGAAACAGATGCCCGATTCATTGACCAAGCAAGAACGATTACGTTTCTTAGCTAGGGTCAAATTGTTCTTCTGGAATGAACCATACTTGTTCAAGTACTGTCCCGATCAGATCATTCGACGCTGCATTCCTGACTCAAAATTTAAGAACATCCTTTCATTTTGCCATGACCAAGCCTGTGGAGGTCATTTTAGTGGGAAGAAAACAGCTGCAATAATTTTTCAATGTGATTTTTATTGGCCCACTCTATTTTCTGACGCTCATGTCTATTGTCAGTCATGTGATCGTTATCAATGATTAGGGAAGATTGCACACCGGAATGAAATGTCGTTAAACCCGATCTTAGTTGTCGAAATTTTTGATGTTTGGGGCATTGACTTCATGGGTCCCTTTCCTATATCCCATGGATACCAATATATCCTTATAGCAGTTGACTACGTCACTAAATGGATAGAGGCGGTAGCATGTAAAACCAATGACCACAAAGTTGTGGTAAACTTCTTGAAAGAGAATGTATTCTCTCGTTTTGGCTTTCCTCGTGCAATCATCGGCAATGATGAAAAACATTTCTGCAATCGTACATTTGAAGCCTTAATGAGAAAATATTGCATCAATCATAAAATAACCACCCCTTATCACCCACAGACTAGTGGCCAAGTAGAAGTTTCCAATCGAGTCATCAAGACCATTTTAGAGAAAACTGTGAGCACCACTAGAAAAAATTGGTCTCTTCGCCTGACTGATGCCTTATGGGCATATAGAACTGTATTCAAAACTCATATTGGAATGTCTCCATATAGGTTAGTTTATGGCAAGACTTGCCATCTTCCTGTCGAGTTACAACATAAAGCATATAGAGCAATCAAACGCTTTTTTTTCAATTTACCAACTATCTTTCCCGTAAATACCAAGGCTTCTTGTGGCCAAAGTATCTAGCTAATCAATAATTAAATTTTTCTTCTTCTTTTTTTAAAGTATTAAGTAATTCTCATTATCTCAAGTTTAAACCAATGTGTAAGTGTAGATAAGATGCATATTCACATGGACAAATTCTAGATAGCAATAATATTTTAAAAATTTTCATCTATACTCAAAGACTTTAAAATTCCACAAAATTGATATTCCTTATCCAATTCAAGTTTTATGGTTCCTAAATCCCTTACAACTAGGTCAACTTACCACAAAAATCCTTTTTTTTCAAAGAAAAAAAAGAAAAAGAAACAAAAAGAAAAATCCTCCTATACAACCCCCCTTAAGCACGTCTCCCTCTCTTTCCCATGCTACTACTACCTCCTTCATAACGTGTCCTCCTAAAACGCGACTCTTTAGTTTCCTTCTTCTTCTGCCCCTTTATCAACTTATATGTTCTGTTTATGCCCTCCCAAATTAAATGCATGAATGCATGATTATCTTCAGGTGGTTGTTGATTAAAGAATTCATCATCGTCCTCTTTTGATTCATTAGATGAGATGATGCAACTGGGACATGTTCTTGTACTATGGAAGATACCCAATCAATTTGCACTGAAGCATTACAAGATGAAGAAATAATTTCAGCTTGAATACTAATTTTATCTTTCATAGCATGATTAAATTCATCTTCAAGCATCCATTCCTTGCAAATTTGTGTGACAAGAATGGGCAGTGGCATAAAGATCTTTCATTTATCTTTAGCGCTAGCAATGGTGTCCAATAGTGTGTAGCACATGCAAAAATCTTTTCTCTTAGTCATCAAAATGTAGACAATATGTAAAACTTGATTGTAAAAGTATGAAACATGTGATACACCCAAGATATTATGATTTAACCATCTACATAATGCATACACATTCCTATATACTATTTTAGTGCTAATGCCACCCCCTGAGGTACCTTGCAATGTTCTCCCATTAAATGAATGTAGTTTCCTAGGTTCTCTGGTTCTTGAGTCCCTCTTTCCACAGTAGGAATACCCGTTAGTTCGAAAATAGTTTGTAAATGCAAGATTTTCATCTCCCCCTCCAATTTACTTCAATTATTCCTTGATTTCTATAAACATTATTTTCTGAAAATCCATCATAAAACTCTTATACTAGAGCAGGAATATAAAATTCATATGTTTTAGCATGCAACAGATACTCCCAATTCCTAGCCCTTATTTGATCCAGAAAATACATCCCAAATGCTTCGAATACAAGGAAAAAATTTTGCTAAACAAAAATCTTAGACATGATGAACTTAAAAAACTGAGAACTGTAAAAGAAAGAAAACAGAGCACTTACTGTCCCTGAAGAATTCAGGGGAGAGACTATGCCAAAGTTTGGCTACCAGACCGATAATGGGCAGCCTGGCCGAACTCCTGTCTCGAACTTCACGGATCTGGTGGTTGAGGTTTTTTGGAACTCCTTCTCCTGGCTGAAAATGCTCTGGTTTTGAGAGGTTGACTTAGATTTGTGAGAAACAAAAGAAGGTTGTAGTTTATATATAAGATGTATATACCCTTTTCCCAAAACTACTCTTCATTTAAATTTTCAAATTTTGAATCCTAGAAGATCTTGGAAACTAAATACTCTTGGGCAAAGATGAGGGAGTTTTTAAATTTGAATTTTGAAATTTTTTGAAATTTTTAAAGAGGATGAAATAAAGAACATAAAAACAAAGAAAGGATAAAGTAAAAAAAATTAAGGAAAGATTTCAAAAAAATTCAAAAAGAAAAATTGACCCCTACCCCCATAAATTGTGCTATATCCCCATGCACAAAATCAGGATTGAGAATTACCCAAAATTTTCTAATTCGAACAGGAAATCCATATTTAAATCAAGATCTTTGTTTATCACAAAACTATTCAATTTTGAAAACCACATATCTCAGAAACAGATCTAGAAAAATAGATAATTTGAAAAGTGTACACAAGATTCCTGATCAAACGCCTACCAGAGGTTGGCTAGCTGGCCGAGAATTCAGCTGGGCTGAACTTCTGGTCCTTTGATGCTCTGTCTTCTAGTGCTCATGTTTGTGGTAATTTTGTGATTCATCTGGGAGTATTGGATCAGTCTACAAAGGGGGTTACATGACATACAGAAGACACAAGTTAGTATTAAAAAAATTAAAAATAGAAAAATAATAAAAGAAGTTAGAAACTTGGGTTGCCTTCTAAGAAGCGCTTTAAGTTATAGTCATTAGCAAGACTTCCTGCTGCATGTTTAAGGTGCCTCATCAAGGAGGAAGGAAACATTGTGTTTGGTGAAGTAGCCTTCCATGTATGGTTCGAGTCGTTGGCCATTTACCTTGAACATCCTCTTCATCAAGCTATGAATTTTAATTGCCCCATATACATGAGTTATCTCAAAAGGACCCAACCATCTTGAGCGTATCTTGCTTGGAAATAGACAGAGGTGAGAATTGAAGAGTAGTACTTTTTGCCCCTTTTTGAAATCTCTTGACATAGCTTGTCATGTCATTGTTTGGCCCGCTCCTTGTAGATCCTTGCATTCTCATTAGCATTGTTGTGAAATTCTTCCATCTCATTGATTTGCAACAATCTTTCCTCTCCCGCCACTTGCATATCAAAATTGAGTAATTGCATTGCCCAATAAGCCTTGTGTTCTAACTCAACTGGAAGGTGACATGCCTTATCATAAACCATTCGATAGGGGACATTCCAATTGGTGTCTTGAACGCAGTCCGGTATGTCCATAAAGCATCATCGAGCTTCACTGACTAGTCACGTCGAGACATGTTAACCGTTTTCTCCAAGATGTGCTTCAGTTTTCTATTGGAAACTTTCACTTGGCCACTTGTTTGAGGGTGATATGGTGCTGCACGGTGCTTTACTCCATATTTAAGCAAAAGAGTCTTGAATTAGTGATTACAAAGTGCTTCCCACCATCATTAATGATCGCCCTTGGTGTTCCATACCGTATAAAGATGTTCTTCTTTAGGAATTGTATCACTACTCGTGCATCATTCGAAGGTAAAGCAACAACTTCTACCCATTTTGAAACATAATCAACTGCCACTAGGATATACTGATTGGAGAACGAGGGTGGAAAGGGGCCCATGAAATCTATACCCCACACATCAAACAACTCAACTTCAAGGATGTTGTTGAGAGGCATCTCGTTACGCCTAAAAATATTTCTTATCTTTTGACATGCACCACATGCTTTTACATGAGTATAAGCATCCTTAAATAGCGTAGGCCAATAAAATTCTGATTGTAATACCTTTGCTTCTGTCTTGGTTGCACCAAAATGACCTCCCACTTCTCTAGCGTGGCAATGATGCAGAATGCTTCCATTTCGTTCTTTGGCACACGCCTTCACACAATTTGATCTGCACAGTATTTGTAGAGAATTGGATCATCCCACTGGTAGCATTTAACATCTGGTAGGAACGTTTTCTTTCCTTGGAATGAAAGATCAGCAGGAAAAACAACACATGCTAAGAAATTTGCGAAGGGAGCATTCCAAGGTGGTGAATTGGCAGTGATACTTAACAAATATTCATCAGGGAAAGCATCGTCAATGGGTAATTCGTTGAAGTCCTCCTCTTCTTGCTCAATATAGGAAAGATGGTTGGTTGGAGTCATTTATACATCATTTTCTACCACCATGCTATGCTTTATCTGAATAAATATTTGATTTTTACTGCCTTTTTCTCTCTTTTTTCAGGTCCAATGTTTAATGGAGAAAGAGGCCCAACAATTGTGATTTTTGAGGAATTAAAGAACATTTAGAAGCCCACAAGAGAAAAGCCCAAGTCTGAAAAGATTCAAAACGTATTCTCAGTTTCTACAAGATCCAACTGGGATACGAGATGCAACAGAAAGGCATAAAAATCCGCTAGCGCAGCGGCTAAGAAACGACCGCGGAAACGCGGCTTATGCCGCGGACCCGCGGCAATCTTTAGGCCGTTACTTCAGCGTTTGATCCGGAGACTGAAGTGGGATGGCCTCCTCTCATGAAGACTATAAATAGACCCCTAGCGCCTCTGTAATCAGGAGGAGAAAAGAGCATTGTTTATAAGGAAATTGTTAGGGTTTCTCTAGGTTTTCTTTTAGTCTTTTATATAATTTTCTTTTTCTCCTTCTAGAATTCAGAAAAGAGAGAGTGAGAGTGAGCAATCTTTGTAATTGGAGATGGTGACAACGCAATACAAGGATCAAGCTTTCAATCTTCATCTTCTCTTGTTCTAGTGCATTATTTTTCTTTAAGCTTTTACTTTCTTATATTTCACTTCTACAATGAACTGTTTCTTGTTCTTTATTTCCATGTCTAGCTAATTTATTAACATGACTAACTAACTTTTAATTTTACTAACTACTAACTCTTAGGAGATTGCTAACTTATATGATTCATTGGATACTTTCTTCTTTTAAGTCTTGCAATCTACAAGTCTATTTTACCTCCAATGAAGATGAGTTGCTTTTATTCTTTGTAAATGCTATGTTTTCCCTCCATATGACTCATGTGAGCCTCACTTAGAGCCTTGTCTTTAGAACAAGTGCCTTGATGGAACATGAAGATGGAGCACTTCACTATGCCAATGACTACATTACAAGTTCTTATTTCATGCTCGCTTTATTATAGCTTTGATGGACTAATGAATCTTGTATGTTTCTTAGCATCGTTAAAAGTGACTATCCTTGTTCCACTAATGAAAATCTATTTAGGGAGCCAATGATTCAAGGAGGCAACTAGCCTAGATGAGAAACACCTTCGACATGGGGCAACACAAGGACTTGGTTAAGCAAGACATACCATTGCCGATGAATCAATATGAGGCATGCATCACCCAACGAGAGTAGTAAGTTAGTAAATTAGAATGTTAGTTAGTCATGGCTTCTCTTATATCATTCTTAAAAATCTCTCTTCTGAAAACTTCTTTTCAAATATCTCCGTTTTCCTTCCATCTTTATTCTCGTTTCTTCTTTTCTTTTACAAAACACCCAAAGATTTTTCACTCACCTTCCACATCGTTTTATTTTCCATTTCTTAAAACAAAGAAGAACCTTCATTTTTCTTCACAAAGATTTCAATACAAACCTTGAATGCTTCTATCGCTAACCCTCCCTGCGGATACGACCCGTCCTAGCTTATGCTATGAACGGTAATTTGGAAGGAGCAAAGTAAACCTGCATAAACATTCGAAGTTCTTGATCATCGGTACACGGCAACCAACGGTTTACTCTAAACCTCTTTTCAATGCAATTAATCCTTCCGAACAAATTTTTGGCGCTGTTGCCGGGGAGGGTAATGGTTTTTATTGAAATGAACTGAAATGAATTTTTCTTCTCTGTTGCAGGTTACAGGTCAGAGAAAGCAGGAAAGAAGATTGCAGTAACATATAAGTGGTCTTGGGCCTCTGTTCTAGAAAGCAGAGACCAAGCACCCTCTGGATTGTCGCGTTTCCTCGGCTCTGGTCGCGGATTCGCGGTAAAAAGGAGTTCACTACTGACTGGCTTTTTGCAGGGCTGCTTGCTTTGCAAATTAGAGTTTTCTGCAAACTTTATTTCTTGTATGCCATCACCAGGAGCCTGCTAATAAACTAACAGTAAAACACTTGTTGAAAAGTTAAAAAAATTGATTAGACGTTTGCATTTTAGGCACGTGTCTTTTCAATTCATTTACTTTACTATTGAAGAGTGCTGGAGCAAGGTACCTACGCATTGCATTCATAATAGGACTCATCTCTTGGTTGATTTATATCGCTTTGAGTGAATCTTGTTTATCTTGTACACTTGCACAAAATTGATTTTAAGGACAACACCCAATAACAAGATAAGGTGGGGATTTAATTACCCTTCCTTAGCCCACAAACCATCTCCAAGCACACACAACCTAAGCCTAAGTAAAATCTGATAGACGTTGGCCTTAGGGACATCTCGAACTCATTAGGAGATTATCCTAAGGGGAAGGTGTCGGAATTTGACTCCTACCAAATCAGTGTCTAGGAAGGGGATTAAGGGCCGAAAGCCCGAAGGTTGGTGATTACTTAATTAAGGAACGTCTTTGACGGATAACCTCCCATCAATCTTGCCCTGACCTGGCTGATTAGCTTGTGGTCAAAGTCTACATTATACCTCCTGTGGACAATCAACCAGTTAGGAGTTGTCTAGGTCAAGGTTACCTTAGACTAGGCTTGGTTGTTTTCTCTTCTTGACTATTGGTAAACTTGTTTGTGATTGTATTTGTGTATGCAAGTGTGGTCAAGGGACCCTAATTCATCTAGGTTAACTAGAAACGCATCACCACCCAAGTTCGAAACAAGACCAGATTTGGTTATGGATCGACCGACATCTTTGCAGGATAGGTTCTATCCCATTAGAACATCACTTCCATCCTGCATCCAACTTCCATCAGTTGGTGAACACAACTTTGAGCTTAAGCCACAGTTCATCAATACACTCCCTAAGTTCCATGGCTTATTGTCTGAAGATGCTTATTTCTTCATAAGAGAATTTGAGGAAGTATGCTTAATGATGAAAATCTCACACTTTGCAGATGATGCTATTAGGTTGAGATTTGTCCCATTTGCTCTTAAGGACTTAGCAAAAGAAATGGCTCTACAGCTAAGCGGCCGGCTCTATCACATCTTGGGATGGTTTCATCAAGGTCTTCTTGAAGAAATTCTATCCAATGCACAAGATCGCTCTCGTTAGGAAAAAAACATCATGCAGTTCAAGTAAGAACCTAGTGAACCGTTTTGGAGGTACTTTGAACGCTTCAAAGATCTCCTTGTCCAATGTCCTCATCATGGAATAGAGAAATGGCGACAATGTCAAATTCTTTATGATAGTTTAGACTACTCGACCAAGACCCTCTTAGAAAGTATGTGCCAAGGGGGATTCTTGCAGAAGGATGAACATGAAGGATGGGATTTATATGAGAATCTAGCTGAAAAGACCATCCAATGGAAACCTACTAGTGAAAGCTCTAGAAATCCAAACTCTTTCTCTTCAAAAGGAGGTCTCCATTCGATTGAATCATCCATAGCTAACGAGCCTAAGTTAGCTAACCTAGCGAGAAGACTGGAAGCTCTAGAAACTAAGAAACCAAGTCCAGTCAATCAAGTCAGCTCAAACCAATTTCCAACTCCGGGTTGTACTTATTGTCAGGCCATGAATCATGTGTTTGAGGAGTGTCCTGTATTTCAAGCTCACCAACACTTTCCTGAACCGATGAATGCGGCCTTCTCAAGACCGAACAATGATCCTTACGCTCCAACGTACAATCCTGGCTGGAGAAATCACCTAAATTTCTCATGGAGCCAACAAAATAATGACCACCCACGGTCAAACCATGCAAGCCACTTCCATCATTCCAATAATTCTTTCAATCATCAACCCAACTTTTCCAATCACCCTAACAATTCTTCCAACAAATTTTCAAATTATCAACAAAATTTTCCCAACCAAGCTCCACCATCTTCCTTCCAGAATCCTCAGCTCGAAAGGAGAATGACTGATTTTGAAAGAAATATGGAAAGGTACATGAAGAACCAAGATTCCCTCATGCAAACAATACAGAGGCTAGAGGGTCAAATGAGCCAGTTAGCCAACCCAAAACATGAGAGGCAAAAGGGTACCTTGCCCAGTCAACTAATTATGAATCCTAAGAATTCACAATAAGCTCATTTTGTTGAGGATCAATCACTGAATCAATGTAATGCTGTTCATACATTGAGGTCGGGAAAGAAAGTTGATAACCAAGTGTTAACACCACCTAATCCTAGTCAGCACAATCACACTTCAGCATCCACCTCATCTAATCCCACTCCTCATAAATTTGATAAATCTGAAAAAGATAAGTCAACCAGTCATGTGCACCAGCCTATAGCACCATTTCCTAATAGGCTGAAAAACAAGCAAAATTCACACATGGATAAGATAATTGAGATCTTTAATCAAGTGAAGATAAATGTGCCACTTCTTGATGCCATCCAACAAGTCCCATCTTATGCTAAGTTTCTTAAGGACATGTGCACCAAGAAGAGAAAGACTAATGTACCTAAAAAGGTCTTCTTAGCCACTAACGTTAGTGAGCTACTATTGGGTCCGATCCCTGTTAAGTACAAGGATCCAGGTAGTCCAACCATTGCCTGCACAATAGGACAAGCCGAGATTAGTCGTGCACTTCTTGACTTGGGAGCAAGTATCAACTTGCTTCCATTCTCAGTTTATCAACAACTCGGGTTGGGCGATCTTAGTCCAACTCGAGTCACTATCCAACTGGCTAACCGTTCAGTAAAAGTTCCAAAAGGGGAGATTAATGATGTTCTTATCCGGGTTGGGGAGTTTATTTATCCTATTGATTTCATAGTTTTAGAGACACAACCTGTGTCTAACTCCAATCATAGGGCTCAAACTCATGTTATCCTAGGGTGACCATTCCTTGCTACTGTCAATGCCATCATCAATTGTAGGAATGGGTCCATGAGGTTAACTTTTGGGGACATGACTAGAGAAGTCAATGTCTTCAAACTAGAAAAACAACCTCGTAAGATGAGAGATCAAACATTTGAGATAAACTTTGTTGAAAATAATTGTGATGAAGAGAGTGAAGATATAGAAGATGAGTCGCTGTTTCTTAATTAATTATTTAAGAATGAATGCGATTATCTTGATGAGAAGGCATATGTCAAAGATCCTAATGTTAGAGTACCCTTTAAAAAGGGGAAATTTGATTTGAATATCTTCACTTTCGATGAGCCAACCAATAATGTATCGCATGAGGATATAATTCAAGAACCTCTGATTGACATACTCTTTGAAAACCTCTTCGAAGAAGAACTCGTGTTTGGATGAACCAACTAGGGATCTTTTAGTTAATTGCACATCTCTAGGGGAAAGTGTTGACCTAAGCTTTGAGGAGATATATGGAATTGAGTTAGAATTTCTAAGCATTCATAGTGAGGAAGTTCCAACTGAGAAGTGTGGTGGTGATCAATTTTTAAATAATGAATATAGAAATATGAGGAAGTAAAACCTAAAAAGTTGAGACTGGGGAGGAAGAGAGCTAAAATGACAGAAAAATTGGCCTCCCCACTATGCCCTATAAAGAGGACCCATTGGAATGACGGGAAGAGAGCTAGAGGGATAAGACCGAAAAAGATCTAGGTGTGGGAGAAACTTGATGTTGTACATATTTCTGTATAATATATGCACCTCTTTTACATTTCATTTCATGCATGTTTACATTTCTTTCATGCATTGGGGACAATGCATGAGATAAGTGTGGGGGAGGGTTCTAACATGACTAATATAACTCAAAAAATAAATAAATAAATAAATTTTTTTGTATATATATAAAATAAAGAAAAACTTTTTTTGAAAGGTAAGAACAATATTTTGATATATTTTTGTAAGAAATTAAGTCAATTTTAAGGAATAGGAAAATCATAAGTAGGATTTCTTACACTTGGTCAAAATAAGATGACTTGTTTAATTTTTAGGGTTAGGAAGAAAATTTGTGAAAGTAATTTAGTCTTGATATTTATCTTGATGAAATATGTACATTTTATACACTCACACACTTAGGGCTCAAAAACAAAGACTCTTATGCCTTATAAAGAAAAAAGAAAAAAAACTATATGAAAAAAATTAATAAACAAATCTAATTATTGATTAGCTAGGTGCTTTGGCCTAAGCAAGCCTTGGTATTTATAATTAGATAAGTTTGATAATATATATATATATATATATATATATATATATATATATATATATATATATATATATAAATCCTCTGATTAAGCTGGGTATCTATGCCTCATGAAGCATAAGTATTCATGCCTAAAAGGGGTACATTTTATAAATAAAAACCTTGGTTTCGTGGCCTTGTCTGCTCGGGTGTTTAAGTCCTTAGGGGTGTTTTCTCACCTGGTGCCCTAAAACTGTCCGGTTTAGGTGTCACTGACTAAAGGCTCGTTACATGGGCAGATTAGAAAGCCTAATGGAATTGAGGAATAAATACCACCAAAAATAAATATAAATAAGGCATAGGAGTTAATGTTAAAGAACCCTTAGTCAACTTCACAGTCACGATGGTTCATACGACTCAGGGTAAATTAATAGACTAGATGAGAAAAACAATTTAACTCCTTACTTTGATTGATGACATGTTGTTGAATAGAGACTAAGTTTAGGAATGAAAAATTTGATATTCCTATAACTTATAGATTACTTAAACTCTCACAAATATACTTCAAATATTTTCTCTTTTCAAAATGCTTTTCAAAAATACTAACTTTTTTCTCTTTCTTTATGGATTTTGTGGGTGCAATCCACTGAAAACCCTCACGAGACAAAACTCGTCCTCCAGGGGCAATCTAGAGTTTAACGACTTGTTGCACAAGCTCATGCATCGTGTCACCTACAAAAGTGGCGTAAAATTTAATTAGGATTTTTTTCTCTTACTTATTTTGCCTAGGGACGAGCAAAAGCTAGGTATGGGGGTGTGATTGGAGTCATTTATGCATCATTTTCTACCACCATGTTATGCTTTATCTGAATAAATATTTGATTTTTACTACCTTTTTCTCTCTTTTTTCAGGTCAAATGTTTAATGGAGAAAGAGGCCCAACCATTGTGATTTTTGAGGAATTAAAGAAACATTTAGAAGCCCACAAGAGAAAAGCCCAAGTCTGAAAAGATCCAAAACGTATTCTCAGTTTTTACAAGATCCAACTGTGGATACGAGATGCAACAGAAAGGCATAAAAATCGCTAGCGCAGCGGCAAAGAAACGACCGCGGAAACGCGGCTTATGCCGCGGACCCGCGGAAATCTTTAGGCCGTTACTTCAGCGTTTGATCCGGAGACTGAAGTGGGATGGCCTCCTCTTATGAAGACTATAAGTAGATCCCTAGGGCCTCTGTAATCAGGAGGAGAAAAGAGCATTGTTTATAGGGAAATTGTTAGGGTTTCTCTAGGTTTTCTTTTAGTCTTTTATGTAATTTTCTTTTTCTCCTTCTAGAATTCAGAAAAGAGAGAGTGAGAGTGAGCAATCTTTGTAATTGGAGACGGTGACAACGCAATACAAGGATCAAGCTTTTAATCTTCATCTTCTCTTGTTCTAGTGCATTATTTTTCTTTAAGCTTTTACTTTCTTCTATTTCACTTTTACAATGAACTGTTTCTTGTTCTTTAATTCCATGTCTAGCTAATTTGTTAACATGACTAACTAACTTTTAATTTTACTAACTACTAACTCTTGGGAGATTGCTAACTTATATGATTCATTGGATACTTTCTTCTTTTAAGTCTTGCAATCTACAAGTCTATTTTACCTCCAATGAAGATGATTGCTTTTTTTTCTTTGTAAATGCTATGTTTTCCCTCCATATGACTCATGTGAGCCTCACTTAGAGCCTTGTCTTTAGAACAAGTGCCTTGATGGAACATGAAGATGGAGCACTTCACTATGCCAATGACTACATTACAAGTTCTTATTTCATGCTCGCTTTATTATAGCTTTGATAGACTAATGAATCTTGTATGTTTCTTAGCATCGTTAAAAGTGACTATCCTTGTTCCACTAATGAAAATCTATTTAGGGAGCCAATGACTCAAGGAGGCAACTAGCCTAGATGAGAAACACCTTCGACATGGGGCAACACAAGGACTTGGTTAAGCAAGACATACCATTGCCGATGAATTAATATGAGGCATGCATCACCCAACGAGAGTAGTAAGTTAGTAAATTAGAATGTTAGTTAGTCATGGCTTCTCTTTATATCATTCTTAAAAATCTCTCTTCTGAAAACTTCTTCTTTTCAAATATCTCCGTTTTTCTTCCATCCTTATTCTCGTTTCTTCTTTTCTTTTACAAAACACCTAAAGATTTTTCACTCTCCTTCCACATCGTTTTATTTTCCATTTCTTAAAACAAAGAAGAACCTTCGTTTTTCTTCACAAAGATTTCAATACAAACCTTGAATGCTTCTATCGCTAACCCTCCCTGCGGACACGACCCGTCCTAGCTTATGCTACGAACGGTGATTCAGAAGCAACAAAGTAAACCTGCATAAACATTCGAAGTTCTTGATCATCGGTACACGGCAACCAATGGTTTACTCTAAACCTCTTTTCAATACAATTAATCCTTCCGATCAATGGTCTGCCACAGATTCTCCACCCCCTTCTTGTCTCGAATTTTCAATTCAAACTCTTTGAGAAGCGAGACCCATCTTATCAACATTGGTTTGGCCTCTTTCTTTGCAAGCAAATACTTGAGGGCAGAATGATATGTAAATACAACAATTTTGGATCCAATCAGATGGAAAACAGAATTTATCAAAAGTAAATACCACAACAAGCAATTCTTTCTCCATTGTTGTGTAATTTTATTGTGCTTCATTTAATGTTTTGCTTGTGTAGTACACTACTTGACAAATCTTATTCCGTCTTTATCCCAATACAGCTCCTAGTGCGTAATCACTAGCATCGCACATTACTTCAAAGGGTAGACTCCAATCTGGTACACTATGATTGGTGCAGTGATCAACTTCCCCTTCAATAACTGGAACGCCTGCAAACAATTATTAAAAAAGTTAAATGGTGCACCTTTCATTAATAAATTGTACAAAATTTTTGCAATTTTTAGAGAAGTCCCTGATAAATCATCGATAAAATCATGCATGCCCTAGGAAGCTTCTTACGCCTCTCACATTTATTGGATATGGTAGCTTTTCAATGGTTTCAATCTTTGCACGGTCCACCTCAATTCCTTTTCAGATATACGATGTCCAAGCATAATTCCTTCCTTTTTAATAAAATGACATTTCTCCCAATTGATGACCAAATTTGTATCTTCGCATCTCTGCAAAACTAGATTGAAGTTATGTAGACATGTATAAAAAGAAGGGCCAGAAACTGAAAATCATCCATGAATACTTCTATAATTTGCTCAATCATATTGTGAAAGATAGGCATCATGCACCTTTGAAATGTAGCTGGTGCATTGTATAAACCAAAAGACATTCTCCTTAAGCGAATGTACCATAAGGACATGTGAAAGTTGTCTTTTCTTGATCTTTAGGTGCTATGGCAATTTGGTTATACCCTAAATACCCATCTAGAAAACAATAATATACATGGCCCGCGTGCCTCTCTAACATTTAGTCAATGAAAGATAATGGGAAATGATCCTTATGGGTTGCGAAATTAAGTTTCCTATAATCCATACATACTCTCCATCCTGTGATTGTCCTAGTTGGTATTAGCTCATTATTATCATTTTAAGCACTATGATGCCTACTTTCTTTGGAACCACTTAAACAGGACTGACTTAATTACTATCAGAAATAGGATAGATCATACCTGCATCAAGAAGTTTCAACACTTCTTTTCTTACCACTTTCTTCATTGCTGGATTCAAACGACTTGAGGCTGAATCAAAGGTTTATAGTTATCCTCCATCAAGATCTTGTGCATACACAATGAGGGGCTTATACCTTTTATATCCGCAATTGTCCAACTAATCGCTGTTTTGTGATCTCATAGCATGCAAGAGTTTCTCTTTCCCATCACTTGTCAAAGAAGAAGAAACAATTACTAGTAGTGTAGAATTCTCACCTAAAAATGCATACCTTAGATGTTGCGGTAACTCCTTGAGCTTTAATGTTGGCGCGTCCAGAATGGATGGTGGAGCTGGTATGGTACTTACTCCAAGCTCTTTAATCTGTTGCCTCCCATACTTAGGCAATGATGTTGTTGCTTCCAAGTAGTTCGCACACTCCTTTCTTTCAAAATCATCCTCATTGATGGTTGATGGATGAATGAGGCATGCCTCAAGTGGTAATGATGGGGTCTCATTCTCAAACACTTCAGTTGTTACCTTCTCAATTATATCAATATAATGACATTTATTGTAGTTGGAGGGATATTTCATCGCCTCAAAGACATAGAATGTAACTTCTTCATCCTGCACACGAAGAGTTAATTTTTTTTTGTTGCACATCTATTAATGTATTGCCGGTTGCAAGAAATGAATGCCCAAAAAATGAGAGGTACTTCCCTATCCTCCTCTATGTCGAGTACGATAAAGTCTGCAGGGAAGTAGAGCTTTTTCACCTTTATTAGCACATCTTCAATTACTCCTCTCGGGTATTTGATGGACATGTCCGCCAACTAAAGTGATATGCTAGTTGGTTTTGGTTCTCCTAGCCCCAGGGTCCTGAACACAGAAAGAGGCATCAAGTTAATACTGGCACCAAGATCATATAAGGCATTTTCAAATTAAGAATTTTCTATGGTTCAAGGTATAGTGAAACTCCATGGAACCTTAGCTTTGGAGGAAGCTTGTTTAGCAGAATAGCACTGCATTCTTCATTCAACATTACTGTTTCATGATCTTCAAGTTTCCTCTTATTTCTTAGGATCTCCTTCATAAATTTTGCGTACTTGGGCATCTGTGCTAGGGCCTGTGCAAAAGAAATGTTAATATGTAGTTTTTTTAAACATATTTAGAAACTGAACAAATTGTTTATCTGCAGTCCTTTGCTCGTGTTTCTGGGGGAATGGAAGTGGGGGAATATATGGCCTGATAACTGATTTCCCTGTAGGACCTTGCACAGCCTGAGAATCTTTTAGAGCTCGACTGCCTGTCTGAGATTTCAGCTGGCTGGCCGAACTTTGGCTTGCATATCTCCTGCCTTCTTCTCTTTTTTTGAGTTTTCATCTCTAGTGTCTGTTGAAACAAGGTTTTCTTCTCTGGGGACTTGGTCCTGTGCTAGGACTTTTCTACTTTTTAACGTGATTGCCTTGACGTGTTCTTTAAGATTTACCTTCGTGTTGCTTGGTAACGACCCCTGTGGTCGATTGGACAGCAGGCTAAAAATTTGACTCATCTGCACCTCTAGGTTTGAATTGCAGCTGCTTGGTTCTTCAGGTTGGTGTCTGTGGTGGTCATTAATGTTTGTGTGGCGGCGAGCTGTTGCATTGTCTCTTTCAGGCTTGGATTATTCTCTTGTGGTGGTGGTGGCATTGCTTGTTGTTGCTAAAAGTTATTCGCACTTAGAACATTGTCGTTGTTGTTACCACCCCATCCTACATTAGGATGATTTCTCCATGCTGGTGTGTACATGTTCGAATAGGCGTTATTATTCCTTTGGAAGTTGTTAACGTAGTTTGCCTGCTCATTGGAAGGAACCCAAAGTTGCCAACTTGCCCTTCATTTGCTGATTTCCCCGCAGCAAATTCATCATATGGAGGGTTTTGAGTTTGGATGACACTTACATTGGTTGCATCGAGTTTCTTTGTTAGCAATGCAAGTTGTGAATGTATTGCGGAGATTGTGTCTATCTCATGTACTCCGGCCGCCTTCCTTGGCATTGCTCGATCAGATTGCCACTGGTAGCTATTTGAGGCCATCTCCTCAAGAAGCTCATATGCCTCATCAAGTTCTTTGCCCATGAGTGTGTTCGGAAGGATTAGTTGTATTGAAAAGAGGTTAGAGTAAACCGTTGGTTGCCGTGTACTGATGATCAAGAACTTCGAATGTTTATGCAGGTTTACTTTGCTCCTTCCGAATTACCGTTCGTAGCATAAGCTAGGACGGGTCGTATCCGTAGGAAGGGTTAGCGATAGAAGCATTCAAGGTTTGTATTGAAATCTTTGTGAAGAAAAATGAAGGTTCTTCTTTGTTTTGAGAAATGGAAAACAAAACGATGTGGAAGGTGAGTGGAAAATCTTTGGGTGTTGTGTAAAAAAAAAGAAGAAACGAGAATAAAGATGAAGGAAAACGGAGATGTTTGGAAAGAAGAAGTTTTTAGAAGAGAGATTTTTAAGAATAATATAAAGAGAAACCATGACTAACTAACATTATAATTTACTAACTTACTACTCTCATTGGGTGATGCATGCCTCATATTGATTCATCGGCAATGGTATGTCTTGCTTTACCAAGTCCTTGTGTTGTCCCATGTCGAAGGTGTTTCTCATCTAGGCTAGTTGCCTCCTTGAATCGTTGACTCCCTAAATAGATTTTCATTAGTGGAACAAGGATAGTCACTTTTAACGATGCTAAGAAACATACAAGATTCATTAGTCCATCAAAGCTATAATAAAGCGAGCATGAAATAAGAACTTGTATGTAGTCATTGGCATAGTGAAGTGCTCCATCTTCATGTTCCATCACGGCACTTGTTCTAAAGATAAGGCTCTAAGTGAGACTCACATGAGTCATATGGAGGGAAAACTTAGCATTTGCAAAGAATAAAAAGCAACTCATCTTCATTGGGAGTGATATAGACTTGTAATTTGCAAGACTTGAAAGAAGAAAGTATCCCTAGAATCATATAAGTCAGCAATCACCCAAGAGTTAGTAGTTAGTAAAATTAAAAGTTAGTTAGTCATGTTAATGAATTAGCTAGACATAGAAATAAAGAACAAAGAACAATTCATTGTAGAAGTGAAATAAAAGAAAGTAAAAGCTTAAAAGAAAAACAATGCACTAGAACAATAGAAGGTGAAGATTGAAAGCTCGATTCTTGTATAGCGTTGTCACCGTCTCCAATTACAAAGATTGCTTACTCTCACTCTCTCTTTTCTGGATTCTAGAAGGAGAAAAAGAAAATTACATAAGAGACTAAAAGAAAACCTAGAGAAACCCTAACAATTTCCTATAAAAACAATGCTCTTTTCTCCTCCCTGATTACAGAGGCCCTAGGGGTCTATTTATAGTCTTCATGAGATGAGGCCATCCCACTTTAGTCTCCGGATCAAACGCTGAAGTAACAGCCTAAAGATTGCTGCGGTTCCGCGGTATGTGCCGCGTTTTCGCGGCCGTTTCTTGGCCGCTGCGCTAGCGGATTTTTGTGCCTTTCTGTTCTCATATCCCTAGTTGGATCTTGTAGAAACTGAGAATATGTTTTGGATCTTTTCAAACTTGGGCTTTTCTCTTGTGGGCTTCTTAAATGCTTCTTTAATTCAAAAATCACAATTGTTGGGCCTCTTTCTCCATTAGACATTGGACCTGAAAAAAAGAGAGAAAAAAGCAGTAAAAATCAACTATTTATTCATATAAAGCATAGCATGGTGGTAGAAAAAGATGCATAAATGACTCCAATCACACCCCCATACCTAGCTTTTGCTCGTCCCTGAGCAAAATAAGTAAAAAGAAAAACCTAACTAAATTATTACACTACTTTCGTAGGTGACACGATTGCACTGAGCTCGTGCAACAAGCCATTAAACCTCTAGCTTACCCTAGAGGAGGAGTGTTGTCTCCTGAGGGTTTTCAGCGGATTGCACCCATAAAATCCCAAAGAAAAAGAAAATGTTAGTGAAAAAGCGAAACATTTTTTTTATGATCCATTTCCTTCAAGAATTTCGGTGATCTATCGATTTAGGGCTATTCTAAACTTTTCCTTCTTTTTTATAAGTTTCCATTTGAAATATTGTTTTCAACTTAGGTTAAGTTTTCCAAGAATAGAGAGAAACTGGATTCTGTATCAGGTCTAACACATATACATATGTATGAGGGATTTTTCTTAGACTTTAGTTCGTTTGTTCACACATATATATAATATTTTTTTATTTTTTATTATTATTATCTTTTTAGTATATATTTACATTCTCTTAGCTTCATTAGGCTTTCTAATTTACCCATGTAACGAGCCTTTTACCGATGACTCCCAGACCAGATGGTCTTAGGGCACCAGATGAAGATACATCCCTAAGGTTCAAGGTCTCAAGTAAACTAGGCCACGAATGCTAAGGACTCAACCACTTTTAGGCGTGACTGGTTATGCTTCTTAAGGCACAACCAACCAGCTTAATTAGTGATCAAGTTTTATTTATGAATATCTATATATATATATATATATATATATATATATATATATATATATATATATATATATTTTGTTTTATGTAAACAAAGTCACTAAGTCTTTAATTAATACCTCAACATGCAAATGTATATAGTGTTTAGAAAAAATTCAAAATCTAGCTGTCTTTTCTATTCTTTTCTTTCTTAACCTAAAGATCCAACAAAATTTCTTATTTCGACTTATATTAAGAAATCTTAGCTTAGAATTTCCTTAATACCTAAGATCAAGTTAATTCTTTTCAAAGAAATGGATCAATATTTTTTATATATATATATATATATTTTTTATATAAGAAACAAGAAACCTAGAAATCTAAAAGAAAAGGTCTATAAAAAAAAAATTCCTATGTTAGTAAGAAAAGAGAAATATAAGAAAAGAAAAACACCTAGAAATCTAAAACAAAAAGTCTAGAAAATTCTTATGTTAGTATCTACTCCCCCATACCTATCTCATGCATTGTCCTCAATGTATGCAAGAAAATATACGCATGAAATAGGTAAAGAAAGATATCACCCCCGCCTTCGGCTTGGACCAACGGTAGTACTAGGTCCAGCCAACTGTGATCGCCGCAGACCCTCCTCAATGCGGTCTAGGTGCGATGTTTGCTCTGCAACTTGTTTGCGTAGTCAAATCTGCCCCCGAAATATCTTCTTTATGCCTCGCCAAATGGTAGACATGAAGGCGCGTGAATCAGCTGGGGGGTCCTGTTGCCAAAAAGCCGGCTCATCCTTCTCTTCTAAAAGTTCCTCCGAAGAGGACTCCACAGGGACATCTTTGGATTGGACACTAGGAGTCCACACCGCATGAAGACAACTATTGTAAGCGCTAGTCGCCCTCTCTTGTGCAACAAACACCCTATCATATGAGTCAAAAACGGCGTCTGGTAAGAAAGTCCTACACAAACGAGTGATCAAAACTGGGAGCGAGTACTTTGCACTGCGTGTGCGGGAGGAGTTTGTGATGATACTATGAAAAGTGATCTTGTTGATACATATAGTGTGCTGTCGAGTCATCAGGTCGTGTATAATCTGCAGCACCAGCCTGTTAAAGGAGGTTGTGTGGTCCAGTCCTAAAATGTTGCGTTGAATCTAGCGACCAACGCAATGTATGTTTCTAAAGGTAGTACTGGCTTTGAGCCCCCTATCTTGTTCCGTACAGCGAGCCCCCATGACAGTCATGTAATCGATTAAAGGTAGGGGTTCGCTATGATGTGGGTTGCAAGGGACATGTGTGAGTTCTTCCAGAAGAAGAAGCGTGACAATAATGCCCCCAGTGGGCATGTGCACGAAGATTTGATATGTGTCAAAGTTTACAGAGGCATGATCTATGGAATTGTAGAAAAGCTTGACAAGCTCAGGACAGTAATAAGCCTCGTGATCTGAATTATCATATATCAATGCATACCAATCCCACGCACAAATACGATCTAAAAATATATGCCAGTAACCATTCACATCGCTAAGTATTCTAGCAAAATCTTTTTCAGCGAAAATAGATGGTGCCATAAGGAATAATAGGAAGCAATGAGAAGGGATACGCAAATCTCCCCCGGACTATGTAGGGGGAAAACTCAAACGAGATTGCAGAGAGCAATCTGTGATGGTAGCAGAGGTATAGATGGTAGATCGAAGATCTTCAGATGGCCGCGTCTGCAGGGAAATTTGGCGGCGGCCCGACTTCTTCAGTATGGCCGCGGAAGCGCGGCAGGTGCCGTGGAAGCGCGGCCGGACAGTGGAGAGAGGGGCGCAGAAAAATTTGGATGGCGGCGCTGGATGTTTATGTTGCAGATCTGAGATTGGAGGTAGGGTATTGAGGAGAACACGGGAGGAGGGATATTTATAGGAAGCTGAGAAGGACGAAATCCCAAATTGCCCAAAAGGAAACTAGGAATTTAGAACCCTAGGTTATTTAGAAAGAAAAGGGAGTGGAGGGAAAGATGAAAACCCTAGGTGATATTTAGCACCTAAGTCCCACTTATTTATTCTTTTTTTATTTTTTTTATTTACAAAGGAGGTTCCAAAATGATTTTCAGGAGACATCAGGGAATGGTGTGGAATTACGTTGTCACATATAGACTGGGTCACACAGACCCAGATCAATAGCATTGTGTGACTCAGACTCCGTGATAAAAAATGGCTTTAGGCGTTGACCATTCACTTTGAAAGTGTTGCCATCTTTGGGGTCGAAAATTTCAATGGCACCATGAGTAGAGACGTTCTGGACGATGTAGGGGCCTGACCACCTGGTTTTTAGTTTACCAAGAAAAAGGTGGAGTCTAGTGTTGTACAACAGAACTTTTTGTCCTAAGACAAAATTTTTCCTATGAATTGACTTATCATGGAAAATCTTAGATCTGTGTTTAGATATTCGGGCGTTATCGTATGCATCATTTCGTAGTTCGTCTAACTCGGATATCTGCAGCTTTCTAAATCACCGGCTTTGTCTAAGTCCAAATTCAGTTGTTTTAGTGCCCACATAGCACGGTGCTCTAACTCCACAGGCAGATGGCAGGGTTTTCCAAATACAACTCGATATGGAGACATACCGAGGAGAGTCTTGTAGGCGGTCCGATATGCCCACAGGGCATCAATCAGTTTGATGGACCAATCCTTACGATTTTGTCCAACAGTTTTCTCCAATATCAGTTTAATTTGTCTGTTGGTGACCTCCACTTGCCCGTTCGTCTGAGGATGGTAGGCCGTGGATAATTTATGAGAGATGGAGTACTTCTGTATTAGGGCTTCAAAAGCCTGGTTGCAGAAATGACTCCCGTTGTCACTAATTATCGCACGTGGGGCTCCGAAGCGAGAAATGATGTTTTCCCGTAAGAACTTGATGACAACTTGGTTATCATTTGTCCTAGTAGGAATAGCTTATACCCACTTAGAAACATAGTCTACGGCCACCAAAATGTATTGGTTTCCATAGGACAGAGGAAAGGGTCCCATGAAATCAATGCCCCACAAATCAAAATTTCTACCTCAAGGATCGGTGTAAGGGGCATCATATATTTATGTGTGATCCGACCCGTCATTTGACATCTGGCACAGAGCTTGCAGAAAGTATAAGCGTCCTTAAAGAGAGTGGGCCAATAGAACCCACTCTGAAGGACTTTCTCAGCAGTCTTACGTGGACCAAAGTGTCCACCACAAGCCAGCTCGTGACAAAATGTCAATACGCTATGATGTTCATCCTCAAAAGACACCTTCTAATTATCTAATCAGGGCAATATTTGAATAAATACGGTTCATCCCAAAAGAAAAACTATACTTGTTTCATAAAGCGATACTTGTCCTGACCGGACCAATTTGAAGGTGTTTGCCCGGTTGAAAGATAGTTTGCTATATCAGCATACCAGGGCTCTTTACACATCGTAAAGATGTGTTCGTCAGGAAAGTCTTCATTGATAGGTAAAGTCTCAATTGGTGCATTAGGAAGTCTCGAAGGTGATCTGCATTATAATTTACTAACTTACTACTCTCGTTGGGTGATGCATGCCTCATATTGATTCATCGGCAATGGTATGTCTTGCTTTACCAAGTCCTTGTGTTGTCCCATGTCGAAAGTGTTTCTCATCTAGGCTAGTTGCCTTCTTGAATCATTGGCTCCCTAAATAGATTTTCATTAGTGGAACAAGGATGGTCACTTTTAACGATGCTAAGAAACATACAAGATTCATTAGTCCATCAAAGCTATAATAAAGCAAGCACGAAATAAGAACTTGTATGTAGTCATTGGCATAGTGAAGTGCTCTATCTTCATGTTCCATCACGGCATTTGTTCTAAAACAAGGCTCTAAGTGAGGCTCACATGAGTCATATGGAGGGAAAACTTAGCATTTGCAAAGAATAAAAAGCAACTCATCTTCATTGGGAGTGATATAGACTTGTAATTTGCAAGACTTGAAAGAAGAAAGTATCCCAAGAATCATATAAGTCAGCAATCACCCAAGAGTTAGTAGTTAGTAAAATTAAAAGTTAGTTAGTCATGTTAATGAATTAGCTAGACATAGAAATAAAGAACAAAGAACAATTCATTGTAGAAGTAAAATAAAAGAAAGTAAAAGCTTAAAAGAAAAACAATGCACTAGAACAAGAGAAGATGAAGATTGAAAGCTCGATCCTTGTATTGCGTTGTCACCGTCTCCAATTACAAAGATTGCTCACTCTCACTCTCTCTTTTCTAGATTCTAGAAGGAGAAAAAGAAAATTACATAAGAGACTAAAAGAAAACCTAGAGAAACTCTAACAATTTCCCTATAAAAATAATGCTCTTTTCTCCTCCCTGATTACAGAGGCCCTAGGGGTCTATTTATATTCTTCATGAGATGAGGCCACCCACTTCAGTCTCCGGATCAAACGCTGAAGTAACAGCCTAAAGATTGTCGCGGTTCCGCGGCATGTGCCGCGGTTCCGCGACCGTTTCTTGGCCGCTGCGCTAGCGGATTTTTGTGCCTTTCTGTTGCATCTTGTATCCCCAGTTGGATCTTGTAGAAACTGAGAATACGTTTTGGATCTTTTCAGACTTGGGCTTTTCTCTTGTGGGCTTCTTAAATGCTTCTTTAATTCCAAAAATCACAATTTTTGGGCCTCTTTCTCCATTAGACATTGGACCTGAAAAAAAGAGAGAAAAAAGCAGTAAAAATCAACTATTTATTCAAATAAAGCATAGCATGGTGGTAGAAAATGATGCATAAATGACTCCAATCAGAAGTGCTCCTCCTGTGGCCGAGTACATTATCATCTTGGTATTTGAATTAATCCATTGTAGAAAAATTGGATTTTCAACTAAGTCCGTGATGTGGGACTTTCCTGATCAATTCTTTGTACCTTGTCCAAGCTTCATTGATGCTTTCAGGTTCAAGTTGGGTGAAGGTTGTAAGATCAACTTGGAGTTTTGCCGCTTTAGATGGAGGCAAGTACTTTGTGAGGAACTTATTTGCCATTTCATCCATGTTGCTATGGTATTCTTAGGTAAAGAATTGAACCATGTCTTTGCTTTATCCTTCAAAGAAAAAGGAAAAAGTTTCAGTTTTATTACCTCCAGAAACATACCATTAATCTTTTGCGTGTCGCATATCTCTAGAAAACTAGAGATGTGTTCATTAGGGTCGTCATGTGGGAATCCCCCCAAATTGATATGTATGTTGCACCATCTAAATTAACCATGGCTTCAGTTCAAACTTGTTTGCTTGAATTGTCCGTGCAATGATGCATGAATTGGTTTTGGTAAGAGAGGGAACATCGTAATCCCTCAAAGTTTTTCTCTCATTTTGTTCCGCCATTGCTTTTTCTCGATCTCGTCTCTCCTTGAGCAAGCGTCTGAAGGTTCTGTCAATCTCTGGTAAGGTTTTATAAGTTCTAAACTCCTAGAATGTCTTATCTACTAGTAATAGTAAATTTAGAGAAAACTCAACTTCGTTCAGAATAGGAGTTCGGCTACTAGGCCGAAAATTCGGCTACCTGGCTGAAATATGTGCTCTATTGAGGTTGAATTTCCTGAAACTGTAGAGAAAAAGATTTTTATATTAGATCTGCAAATAAAATTCAAAGCTAAATAGTAATCAATATTATTGATATTGAAAATTATACAGTCCCTGACAACGGCGCCAAAAACATGATGTGCGTATTTGAATGGCAAGTGTACTAATCGTTTTCAAGTAATATAGTTGTGAGTAGAGTATCGTTCCTTCGAAGATTATTGTTTCAAGTATCAACTTAATCTTTCCTACTTCTATTTGAATAAATAATTTAATTAGAAGATGTTGTGATTAAACTACTACTAAAGAAGTTTGATTTAATTATGAAAAGAACTAGGGTAATGATTTCGATAATTGTAATTAGATAAAATATTATGTTTGTGCAAATTCATCCTATTCATACTAGCAATCGGAATTTCCTATCTTAATCAGTACTTTCTCTCAAACAATAATATTCTAAATCTAGAATCTACAATCTCTCGATCTAATAGATGGCTAGTCAGAAGATGCATTAAGTATGATGGATATTCCTACCTGACTGCACAGCTCTTACGTCTTAACGTTTCGAGTCATGGTTGTTAATCCTAGAAGCTTTTGCTAAGTTATTTCCTCTCAGACTCTAACCTATCCTTCTGATTAATTGTGCGTACCAATTATAATATAAAACACAAGATTTAACAACTTAGCATTTAAAAGAATTAAACTTTATAAAACACATAGGAGAATTTGCACAAAATATAATCTCATGTCATCAATACAATCCATACATCATGCCCCTAGCTAAGAAAAATTAATTAATAAATATGAAAATAAAACACATTATGATATTAAAAAAGATAATGGAATAGAATCAATTAAAAGAAAAGTAAAAGTAAGGTAAGAGAGCATCAATAAAGATGAAGTCTTGATGAATTTCCTGATGAAAGTACTTAGAGAATTAATGACTAACAGTAGAATTTTATTGATTTTCGCTCAAAATAAAAGAGAAAATTAAAATTGTATATTTTTCAAGAGGCTTGGCGGTATTTATATAAAACAGAGAGCAAAAGAACCCTAGTCGAATATAAAAAACCTAGGTTTCTTAATTTACACGAATTTCTGGGAAAATTCTATCCATAAGCACCTCCATAGTTCGGCCAGCTGGCTGAGAATTCGGCCACTTGCCGAACTTCTTGGTGTATTTGCGCTCCGCTTTTTGAGTCGTGTTGACCTCTGAGTTGGCATTCTCGTTGACTGGTCCACGGCTGCTTGGCAAAAATCTACGGCTGGGCGGCCGAACTCTTAGTCCATTTCAGTCTCAGATTTTTGTGAAATTTCTGATTTTACGCAAAGGCTCTGTTGAGATGTTCCATCTCTACTTTAGGTCTCTAGTTCTGCATTTCTTTTATTTATTTGATATCGCCAATTTGTCAATTTTCACTCTTTTTCTTCTAATTTGCTCTTAACCTAAAATCTGCAAAATAACACTAACAAAATACTTATGCAGCATTAAATATGGCAAATAATAGGAATAAAAAGTGATGTAAAATATGTATATAAAACACACACATCTGGTTCTTTAACTCTAACTCTTATGCCTTATTTAAATATTTTTGGTGGTATGATTCTTTAGTTCTATTAGCCTTTCTAATCTGTCCATGTAACAAGCCTTCAACTGGTGACTCTCAAACCGGACGGTCTTAGGACACTGGGTGAGAAAACACCCCAAGGACTTAAGGACTCGAGCAAACAAGGACACAAAATTAAGGATTTATTTATTATATGGATCACTTTTAGGCGTGAATACTTATGCTTTATGAGGCACAAATACTCAGCTTAATCAAAGAATTTTTGATATATATGAAATACACCTAGACGGGGGGTGAATATGTGTACTAGCTAATTTAGGACAAATGATGTGGAATTTAAAACTCAATTGTAACACATTATGTGTAACCAATGAGTGTAGCCGAATTCTCGGTGAAAAGCTCTGGACTATCTCCTCAAGATTCCTCTAAATTAAGAGTTGAGGTGCTATATGAAGCTCTCTTAGTAACACAAGTGTGGGCACACACAAACTATATCTAGCATTTGAATATGTACAATATAAAGTAATGCACGATATAAGAGAGATAGAGTTGAGAGATAGTGGATCAAACGCAAACAACAAGAAATGTTTCGAGGTTCAAGTCACTGCTCTACGTCCTCGCATTCACACAGAAGGATTTTTACTATGTTCACACAGGACCTTTCACAAAGGGACCTCCACTAAGGAATTACAACACTATACTTAAAGTACACTGCTCCTCTCTCAAACACAATCACCTCTACAAAAGAGGGATAGGTACAAAGACAACGCAAAGAAAAGATTACAATCTTGGTGATCCAATGATCAGGCTGGGATTAAAGATTTGAAACTTGGTCTTTTTAACTCCTGTAAAATCTCATAAATTCCACAAAAGTAGATTCTTATAAATATTTGAAGAATAAATATGTGTGACCAAAATTCAACATATATTACAAACTATTTGAACTATTTTTGTGATATAGAAATTAAGCTTTAACACAAAATTGGTATTTTCCAAAATACAAACTTTGAAATGGAAATATGATTTTTCTCAAACTTGTATAAATACAAAAATAAGATATTTAAACTCTTTTAAAGCATAGAGTGTATGGATAAAATCCAATAGACATATAAAAGATATATCTATATTTTTGACAGTAAATCCAAAATAAGTTTTGTTAATTACAAAACTCTAAACACATGAAATAGAATCATCAAAATAAGTTTTTCCAAATATATGAAGTATAGATGTATATAGGTGAAATTCAATATACACTAAACCATGTAAACCTTTTTTGATTCTATCTATTCATGAAAACTATATATATGTGTACTTGAAATCCTAAACCAGTTAAACCGAAAACCAAACGTATTGAACTTGTGTGTGTGAACTTGAGCATATCAATACTAGACTATCTTACACAAGATCTAAACACAATCTAAAGCTAAATAAACTGAAGTCTTCTTGTAGAACTCCTTCTCCAAGCTGACTCGATCCAAACACGATCCAAAGAGTTTGACTCCATCCGAGTGCTAGATGCGATCTTGACGCGCGAGCTCTTTAATCTACATGTGTTAGCTCTAAAACTTGACTTTGAATCCTTTGTTGAAGCTAAACACTGACTAAGATCTTGATCAAATATCTAAAACTAAATAAGCACAGGATCATTAGTACTATAACTACATGAGTTAATCATCATCAAAACAAGAGTGATGGACCTTTGGGCTAATAATCTCCCCTTTTTTGATGATGACAAAACTCATGGAGTTATATATGCATGGATTAAAGATAAGTTTCATATAAGCTCTCCCTTAACTCATGCATAACAATAAACAAATAGATATTCAATGACATGCATAAACTAAACACAACCATATATGCATAAACAAAGATATAAACATGCATATATAAACTCTCTAAAGTATTCTCCCCCTTTTTGTCAATTCATTAATAAAGGGGTGAAGACAACCAAACAATAAAGATATATATGTGATTGAGTTTTTCCTGCACACAAAATAAATAATATTAGATTTAGAACAAGTTGTGCAAGGTTCTCAATTCGAATCCGCGGTAGCAGTGGCTATGCGGGTCGTGATCCTCAGGGAGAGACTAGCGATGGAAGCATTTAAGTAAGATTCTCTAAAATTATTTTCTTTTATTATTTACAATGGTATATGATATTTACAATGAGAAGGTGAAAAGTAAATTTGAGAGAGATGGAGATCTAAACTAGAATTAGAAAGAAAGAAAAACTATACATACATACCTCTTCTACCTTGCTTACCTTTGATCCGTGCGATGACTTACCTTGTCTTGGAAGGCGTATAAGTATGGCGTATAGGATCGTCCACCTTCTTAATCTACACTACGAAAATAAAAGACAAACTAACGAAGGTTTGTTCATCTCCATAGGCCATCAAGGGCTCCTCTTCGGCTAGCCAGTCTCAACGCAATTGGGTCTCATGGTTCACAAGACATTAGAGAAAAATTAGAAGAATAGAACAAGGATAGAAGAACATAAATAAACAAGAATAAAAGAATACAAGAATAAATAAAAGAACACAAACAAACCTCAAGTGAATTTCATTAACAATTGAACAAAAGTAGGCTTACACCGCTGTCACCTCAGTACAAGCATGGACTCCTTCCTCCATGAAAGCTTCCTCCACTCTCAGTTACAAAAGAAAAACGAAAATAAAATCTAACCTAAACTACAAGTTAGCCTAAGAAACCCTAGAATTTGCTCTGTATTTTCTGTACGCCGTTCTCGGTTGCACTGCAGGGGTATTTATAGGTGCAGAAGGAGGTAGAGTCCCAACACAACTCTCCCACGAAAACTGGTCCCGGGATAAGGCAGGATTGCCGCGGAAACGCGGCTTGGGCCGCATTTCCGCGGCCAAGTAGTGGCAGATGGCCACGCGCTTTGGCGCGTGGCTTCCCCTGGTCCGTCCATCTGGGCGTTTCCTTCTGGAAGTTTGATCCTGGCTCTTTATCTTTAGATTTGGATATAACTTGGGAAGCAAGTTACTAGATCCCAAATCTTTTATCCACGAATTTCCTTATCTTTGCACTCTTTTCTTTGGCTTTTATCCTCATCCTGCAAGTGTTTAGGGTTGAATAGAAGTCTATCCTTCCCTCTTCTTTGTATTTGCAACTTTTGCCCTTAGTCTTTGCAATTTTGGCAATTAATATTTGCAACTTTTACATGGGGCTTGAATATGGGCTTTTGGACTTCTTTTAGGCTTTATTTATTATTAAAATAAGAACTCAAGGCCTGCACACAATAAATCATAAAATATTAGTAAATGTGCAGAATTATATGAATAAATATGAAAATGTGATGGTAAATGTCATGATAAAAATGCACTTTTCACTACCAATCACACCCCCACACTTATCCTTTTGCTCGTCCTCGAGTAAAAATCAAAGAAAAAGAAAAAGAAAAGAAAAATTAATCTAACCTAACTCACTTTCGTAGGAATCACGGTTGCACTTAGCACGTGCAACAAGCCGTTAAACCCCTAGGTTACCCTAGAGGACGAGTGTTGTCTCGTGAGGGTTTTCAGCGGATTACACCCACAAAATCCATAAAAAGGAAATATTTGAAATACTTTTGAAAAGACTAAGTAATCTATAAGTTTTTAGGATCCTCATTTTTATTCATTCTTAAACTTAGTCTTTATAAAGTCAATTGTTATCCTTTTTAGGTAAGGGTCAAAATTGAATGTTTGTATAGTCTTTTTCGTTACCCTAAGGCATATGCATCCTTATGAATTTATACTAGGAATTCCTTAACTTGGACTCTCATGCCTCTTTATGTATATATTTTTTTTCTTTTTTTAATATGTATAACTCATCTAATTTTCTTTCGTGTAAGTATGAAGGCTTCTTGAGGCTCTCATACTTAACTAGTTGACTATTAGATGTGTTAATACATTATGAGTAATTTTTCTTAGTTTCCTTAGGCTTTCTAGTCCATCCATGTAACGAACTTAAAGTCGATGACTCCCAAACCAGTTGGCTTTAGGGCACCAGGTGAGAAAACACCCGCGGACTCAAATTCGAGTGAACTAGGCCCCAAAAGTAAGGAGTTTATTTTATTTACTCACCTTTAGGCATGAATACTTTTACTTCTTGAGGCACATGTATCCAGCTTAATTAGTGATTTTCTTTTTCTTTTTTTTTTATATATATGAGGCACAAAGGTCTTCGTCTTAGAATCCTAGATATGCATTAGGTATGCAAATTTCATTAAGGTAAAAATCAAGACTAATTAATTATTCAATTTCTCCTCCTATACCTAAAATTTAAACAATTTATTTATTTTGACCAAGATTTTAGAAATCCTAATCATGATTTTCCTAATTCTTAAGATTAACTTAGATTTCTTTCAAAAGATAAGTCAAAATATTGTCCTTTTTACAATTTTTTTTAATAGCAAATTTTGGTTAGTTTCTAACTATGTTAGTATGTTAGTAAAGCCTACCCCCACACTTATCTCATGCATTGTCCTCAATGTATGATGAATGCATATATGCATGAAAAAGAACAAGGGAAGGCAGAAGTTACCTCAAGGTGGTGGTTCCGGTGGTGGTCTAATTGGTCCACGAAATGCGGCCCAATCTACTTTTTGTGGAATTCGAGGGAACCCACCAGAAATTACTCTAATATAACCCACTACAATGTATGTATGATTATTTTTAAACAAGTCCACCCCATCAAATTTCCAAATTTCATAATAAATTTCAGAGTCAATTGTGTCAACCTCCTTGTCCCAAAATGGAGTATGAAAAGATGGAATTATTGACTTGGACGTGGGAAGTACGGGAACGAATACCGACTCAGGAAAGAAACTTAAATCAAGTAATGGTTCAGGAGTCGGGCTAGGTTCAGGAAGTGGGTCCAAATCAATAAGTTGAAGCTCAAGTCCACAATATTCTTCCCATAATGGAATGTGACTCAATATTGGTGATTCAAGTTCAGGAATGATAGGTGTGGGAACCAAAACTGACTCTAAAATATTACCTAAGTCGGGTAACAAAACAGGAGTCAACAATGATTCGGGAATTTGAACTTGATCACAGATTTGAGAATCTAGGTCACATATCTCATTCAGCTCAATATCATAAAAATGAGAACTTGCCAATTTATCCATGGGACTTTCAAAATTGCACAATTGGTCAAGTTTAATATGATCATCAAAAATGGGTGATTCAAATTCATGATGAATTGGCACAGGATCCAATGTTGACTCGGGAAAAGTAAAATCAGGTGGAGACACCGGAGTCATTATTGAGTCAGTAAATAAAATTGAATCACCGGGTGGAAGATCATGATCATATTCATGCTCAAGTTCTATTTCAGGAAAGGAAAAACTTGTCAAGTTATCAAAATTTGAAGTTTCGGCAAGTTCACATGATGGCACTGAATTAGAATCTTGTTGTCCAAAGCAACTTGGTTCGTCGGCTCTAAGAGAGTGGTCAGCGATATCAGAAATGGCCGAACGGTGAGAACGTAAAGATTGAACCATCATATCTATATCATGATCACGGGCTAATCTAGCCTGAGTCATGGCTGCAAGCATCCTTTCATAGTTGATAGGTGCATCATGTTGTGATTGGACTTGAAAGGATGAAGTGTAATCGTGATGAAGTTGTGAGTCGGTGGACTCACGCATAATCATGTCTGCGATTGATGGTAATTGTTGCTTGGACTCATGCATACTCATCATTTCCTGGATAGATGGTAGTCTATTCTGACTGGGTGGATCTGAGTATGAATCTTGGGAATATTGTGGACAAGGTGGAGACGGAGGACAAGTCGGTTGAAAATTGGACTCGGGGGAATCGAAACCCCATGAACTCTGTGAAGAGTTGAAAGTATGAAAATTATGGTCATAAGATGGGGGTATGGGTTATATTTATTCGGATAAGACCATTCTGGCACACTAGGTTGGTCAAAGTTGTGATATGCCGGGTTGGTAAAATCCGAAAAATAGTTAGGTGTGTAATATGGATTAAAATTGGAAAAATTATTATTATATGCCATATCACACCAACACAACAAAGAAAAAGAAAACAAACAAATAAACAAAAAAAAATTATAACCTAAGTTAGGGTAGACCTATGACCTAGACGACTCCTAACTGGTTAGACTGTCCACGGGAGGTAGGGTGCAGACTTTGACCACAAGTTAATCAGCCAGGTCAGGGCAAGAGTGGTGGGAGGTTTTCCGTCAAAGACGTTCCTTAATTAAATAACCACCAATCTTCGGGCTTTCGGCCCTCAATCCCCTTCCTAGACACTGATTTGGCAGGAGTCAATTTCCAGCACTGTTCCCCCTTAGGATAATCTCCTAATTGAGTTCGAGATGTCCCTAGGGCCAACGTCTACTAATTTTAAGTTAGGCTTGGGTTAGTGAGTGCTTGGGATATGATTTTTGGGCTAAGGAAGGGTGATGAAATCCCCACCTTATCTTGTTAATGGGTTATGCTCTTAGAATAAATTTGTGCAAGTGTACAAAATATGTAAATAAGATTCACTCAAAGCATCAACCAAGAGATGAGTCCTATTCTGCATGCAATGCGAACGTACCTTGCTCCAGAACTCTTCAACAGTAAAATAAAGGAATTGAAAAGACACGTGCCTAGGATGCAAACGTCTAATCAATTTTTATCTTTTACAACAAATATTTTACTGTTGAATTAATTAACAGTATACAGGTTTATCACAGAACAAATTTTAACAGAGCAGAAAACAAATCTTGCACTTTTTAGCAACCTGCAGAAAGATACGTCAGTAGTTCACTACTATTGCCGCGTTTGCGCGACAAATAAGTAGGCTCTGCTGCTCTGCCTTCGAGGGCAGAGGCACAGAGTTGGTATATGTCCACTTCTGCTGTTGTTTTTCTGTTCTCCAAACCTGCAAACAGAAAAGAATAAAAGAATTAGTTAATAATTTTTTTATTATTAGAGAATAACTTACCGTCCATCCCCGGCAACGGCGCCAAAATTTTGATTGAGTTTTTCCTGCACACAAAATAAATAATATTAGATTTAGAACAAGTTGTGCAAGGTTCTCAATTCGAATCCGCGGTAACAGTTGCTATGCGGGTCGTGATCCTCAGGGAGGGACTAGCGATGGAAGCGTTTAAGTAAGATTCTCTAAATATTATTTTCTTTTATTATTTACAATGGTATATGATATTTACAATGAGATGGTGAAAAGTAAATTTGAGAGAGATGGAGATCTAAACTAGAATTAGAAAGAAAGAAAAACTATACATACATACCTCTTCTACCTTGCTTACCTTTGATCCATGCGATGACTTACCCTGTCTTGGAAGGCGTACAAGTATGGCGTATAGGATCGTTCATCTTCTTAATCTACACTACGAAAATAAAAGACAAACTAACGAAGGTTTGTTCATTTCTATAGGACATCAAGGGCTCCTCTTCGGCTAGGTAGTCTCAACGCAATTGGGTCTCATGGTTCACAAGACATTAGAGAAAAAATAGAAGAATAGAACAAGGATAGAAAAACATAAATAAACAAGAATAAAAGAACACAAGAATAAATAAAAGAACACAAACAAACCTCAAGTGAATTTCATTAACAATTGAACAAAAGTAGGCTTACACCGCTGTCACCTCAGTACAAGCATGGACTCCTTCCTCCATGAAAGCTTCCTCCACTCTCAGTTACAAAAGAAAAACGAAAATAAAATCTAACTTAAACTACAAGTTAGCCTAAGAAACCCTAGAATTTGCTCTGTATTTTCTGTACGCCGTTCTCGGTTACACTGCAGGGGTATTTATAGGTGCAGAAAGAGGTAGAGTCCCAACACAACTCTCCACGAAAATTGGTCCCGGGATAAGGCAGGATTGCCGCGGAAACACGGCTTGGGCCGCATTTCCGCGGCCAAGTAGTGGCAGATGGCCACGCGCTTTGGCGCGTGGCTTCCCCTGGTCCGTCCATCTGGCGTTTCCTTTGGAAGTTTGATCCTGGATCTTTATCTTTAGATTTGGATATAACTTGGGAAGCAAGTTACTAGATCCCAAATCTTTTATCCACAAATTTCCTTATCTTTGCACTCTCTTCTTTGGCTTTTATCCTCATCCTACAAGTGTTTAGGGTTGAATAGAAGTCTATCCTTCCCTCTTCTTTGTATTTGCAACTTTTGCCCTTAGTCTTTGCAATTTTGGCAATTAATATTTGCAACTTTTACATTGGGCTTGAATATGGGCTTTTGGGCTTCTTTTAGGCTTTATTTATTATTAAAATAAGAACTCAAGGCCTGCACACAATAAATCATAAAATATTAGTAAATGTGCAGAATTATATGAATAAATATGAAAATGTGATGGTAAATGTCATGATAAAAATGCACTTTTCACTACCAATCAATATGCGATATACATTCATGAAGAGGATAAACAAAAAGTTAGTTCCCTCTGCATACATGCATTACATGGAGAAGGGATGACTAGACCCTAACCCACATAAAGCATAATATATAATGTATAAATAGAGATGTTAAGCTCTCCCCACACACGTGTACCACATAAGAAAGAGAGGTCAAGCTCTACTATATGTGTAATATACTTCAACATGAATCTTTATATAGCGGAGATCTTAAGCTCCCCTTGCATATAGGCAAAACATATCAACGAATTTTGAAACCACTTTTTAAAACAAATTTTAAAATTTCTTGAAGTCAACAAAATGAATTATGATACCAATGACATCAAATTGTAGTTAACAAAACAAATGTTAGTACCACTTGTAGAGAAAAATTTTTAAGATACCAATAGTAGATTTTGATACTAATTGAAGGTGAAACATGAGCACATTTTGATACCAAATAAATGAAATCACCTAGGGGGGGTGAATAGGTGATAATGCTAATCTAATGAACTTAATGCGGAATTTAAAAACTAATTACAATTACACAAATGCAATCAACTAGATATGCACACACACAACCAAGCCAAGCATATAAGTATGAATGATCAATGTGAAATGATGCAAGGCACAAAGTAAGGAGAGAGAGAGATAGAGTAAAAGTCAAGGGATCAAGCACAAACAACAAGATATGTTTCGAGGTTCGAGCACCCAGCTCTACCTCCCCGCCTTCACACAGAAGGATTTCAAGTCCACTAGCTTGTCCACAAAGGACTCCCACAAAGGGAACCTCCACCGAGGATTCGGGGCAATAACAATTACAAGGAGTACCCAACTCCTCTCCTTACAAACACAACCTCCTCCTTGAGGCACAACTCCAAGCCAACAAACAATCACCTCACAACTTGAGGGATTAGCACAAAGCTTACACAAGGATCACCTCACCACTTGAGGGATACAACCCAAATGCACAACCTCCTCAACACAATGAGGGAAAAGCACAAAGCCAAGCAAAGATAGGGTTTAAAACTTGGTGGTCTAACAAACAACCACAAACAATCTCTTTTTCCACAAACACAAAGTCCTTATAGATAGGATAGAATGAAGCTCAAGTGTGGAGAAAACCAAAGGAATGGAAATCAAAATCTCAAAGAAAATCTTTGGGAAAAACTAGAAACCAAGATGTAGAAGTTGAATCAAAATCTTTTCCCAAAAACCCTTTCTTGATTTTCCAAACCCTAGCAAAAACACCAAATAGATTGTTCAATTTAAAGCCCAAAAACTTCTTTTGATTGCTGTGAAAACACTAGAGAGTCAGGAATCGCACAAAAAATCTTAGAGAAAACCTCTTTTTAATGGGGTATTTATAGGCCATTTACAAAACTAGCCGTTGGCAGAAGATCCTGCCAAAAATGAACTACCGGTCGACCGCTCGGTCGACCGGCCAACGGTCACATTTTGACCGCTGGCAGCAACCGGTCGACCGTGCGGTCGACCGTCCCAGATACAGAGAGCAAAGCTCTCTGTCTGGACGACCGCTCAGTCGGCCGGGGGCAAACAGAGAGCAACCTGCTCTCAGTCGGTCGACCGTACGCTCGACCGGCTCATGCGGCAGCCAGCGTGCACGTCGGTCGACCGCTACGGTCGACCGGCCTAGCCTGGCAGCTGCAGTTCAGGGAAAAACTTGATTTTTAATGTCTTAAAAATTCCCATAAAATCTCTAAAATTCCACAAAATAGTTTTCTCATTTTTCATTGAAATACAAACTTGTGTTAAAAAGTTTAACACAAATCTCAAACATTTTGAACTATTTTTGTGTTATAGAAATTTTGCCAAAAACCAAAAACTGTATTTTCTAAAACTTGAATTTTGAATAGAAAATACGTTTTGTCCAAAACTCATCCAAATACAAAAACATGATATTTAAACACATTTAGGCATGATGTATATGGATATAATCCTATATACATGAAACATATATATATCCATGTTTTTGTCTTTAATTCCAAAATATGTTTTGTTAAAAGTACCAAAACATAAAACACATGAATAAGTAAGTCAAAACTAAGTTTGTCTAGGAAGTTGAAGTATGCATGTATATAGACAAATCTAATATACATTAAACCATGTAAACTTGTTTTGAATCTATCTATTCATGAAAACCAAGATCGGTTAAACCTAAAACCGAAAACCAAAACCAAAACATGAAACGTGTGTGTTTTGTGAACTTGAGCATATCATACTATTCTAATCTTTACAAATGGATCTAAACACAAAACTAAAACTAGGTACCGATGTCTTCTTGTAGAGCGCCGTCTCCAAGCCGACTCGATCCAAAACTTCGTGATCCACCGAGCTTGACTCCAATGAGTGCTATTTATGATCTTGTCGCCCGGGCTCTTGAATCACTATGTGAAAGCTTCCAAACCATCTTTGTTGAAGCTAATCACCTACTAACATCTTGATTAATAATCTGAAACTAAAATCACAAAATTATTAATACACATAACTACATGAGTTAATCATCATCAAAACTAGAGTGGAAGGCCTCTGGGCCAACAATCTCCCCCTTTTTGATGATGACAAAACTCATGGAGTTATATATGCGTGGATTAAAGTTAAGCTTCAAAGAAGCTCCCCCTTAACTGATGCATGAAACAAATAAACATAAATATATATGCTCTTGATACCAAGTAAAAACATGCTCTCTTGATACCAATTAAATAAAACAAATACATGTTCAAAACAAGCTCTTGATACCAATTTGCAAAACAAAACTAAAGAAGCTCTTGATACCAAAAATAAACATGTTCTTCAAATAATGCTTTTGATACTAATTGAACTTTAAACCAAAGATAAAAACATAAAACAAGAAGCTCTTGATACCCATTGAACTTTAATAAAAACATAAAACGTGCATACATAAACATGCATATAAACTACAAACTCAAATTCTTCTCCCCTTTTTTGTCAATCATCAACAAAGGGATAAAAGTAAAAACAAATTGTTCTTCCCCTTTTTGTTCAAAACAAAGAATCAATAAAGGGATGACATAAAATATGATACCAATAAAAAAATGTGTCAATGAAGTATATAAATGATATCAATTAAAATGAGTATAAAAACATTTTAAGGAATGCCTATATCAAATGATACCAATTGAAATAAAGGTAAACGAGGTATTGAAACAAGTCTTAATTAAACATATTTATATGAAAACATATACCAATTGAAAACAAAAGTCTTGATACCAATTGACAAGTAAACCAATAACATATCGATTGTAAGAAAAACAATCTTGTTACCAATTGAAATTAAACATAACAAATTTTGAATTTCTCAAATATGATACCAATTGTAAATATTTTCATTTTGAGCATATGATACCAAGTTGAAATTTTTAATCATAAAGTATGGGAGTGGAAATCAAATACCAATTGAAAGATGAAATACAAGCTTTCTCCCCCTTTATGAAATACCAAATAAAAACATGCATAAGCTTGTATATGGATAACAATTGAAAACTAGTCAATTGAAATAAAAATTAAAACTCAAGCTTTAGCGTAAGCAAAACACATATATATATGTATGAAAAGTTAATACCAATTGAAATTGATATTATTTGAGATGAAAGCATACATATAAAAAATATATGAGTATACAAGAAAAGTCAATATTGATACCAATTGAAAGAATCCAATGATACAAATTGAAACAACAATAAGATCAAATGTATATCTCATATTCCTATCCTCCCAACACATGTTCAAGTTTAGAATGATTTTCACTATAAAGCATACATGAGCATGGTCTCCCAACCAACCGCACGTCGAAGGTAGGGGTTTTCAAAAAATAGGTTTGAAAATAAAGTGTGTTTGAAAATCTCTACCATAGTGAAGAATGCGAACTAGTTAAATGGAAAAACTTTTAAATTAGTACGAAATCCTTCAAGTAAGGAATAAAACAAAATTGTTTTTCATGAAACACATGTAAATCACATGATCACTAAACACTCAAAGTCCATAAAGCCCATATCATACTCATGAAAACACAATCATGAGAAACATAATAAAGTGAGTGAACAAGTGTGATGTGAAACACACAATCATGAAAATATTCAATTTAGCTCATATTAAATCCCTTAAAAACATGAAAGCATGAGAAACTAAATTTTCATTACCAATTGAAATTACCTAAAAACATGAAACTCATCAAAACGATTTAAACTTCAAGGCATATGTATGTCATGTACAAACTAAAGTGTATGTCATGTACAAACTAAAGTATACATACACATCCCTAAACACAATTTGAGTCCATATATAAAGATTTGCATGAAAAGCAAATGACTCAAGGGTATACATGTATCTCTTAAGGTTTGACAAAATAGACATATACATGAAGTGAAAACACAAGATCATAGAACATCTCTAAAATGGGGAATACAAGTTAGAATGCTTGAATCATCAAAACTAGGCTATACTGGCACATCTAATGGGTACAAAAGAGCGTTCAAGCACAAAACATGTAATAATCTATTTGTGGCCCACTATATGTACAAGTATATATCCTAGTTTTAATGAAAACTAATCATCTAAACATGTAAACAAATCATGAAGCATAAACGATACATAAATCAACATGAAAATCATAAACATGATCATTATATAAATCCTCATGCTATTAGAGGTATGAAATACATAATAGCTAAACAATGGTGAGAACACAAAAATAAATGGTCCATATAAATATGGGTGATCTCAAAAGCTATACATGCATGTCAATGATCTAAAAATCATGGTATTTAACATAATAAACGCTAAACACCAAAAACATGAAATATCAAAACAAAAATCATAAACATCCATATGAACATTATGAATATGCATGTGCATTAGATCCAGGACATACATATTAGTTACAAAACAAAGTGAGAACTCATAGATATAAATTCATTTAAAGCATGGATGTCTCAAATAACTAACAATGTATATCACTAATCTAATAAACATGGTATATGCATAATGAACTATAAAACAGGACATGCTATAAATGATGAACATGAAAAGCATGTAAATAAAAACGGGAGTTAGAGATTGATACCAAAACCAATGAAGGCACCTCTCTAGTTCTCCAAACCAATGGTGGTCCTCTTCCACCAAACTCCCCTTGAAAGTGATGCATCCAAATTTGTTTTCTTTAAGCACGGAACGCATCCACTTCAAGGCACCGCTACTCTCACGTGATGCGAGAGCCCACACCTACATCAAATACATGCGGGGTGGTCTTTGGTACCCATTTTCTTTTGGGTCCATAGGGGTTAGTGTCTTTCCTAACCCAAACAAGATTATTTGCTAAATTTTCAACATGTAAACGATCATAGCAAAATCTAGCAAGATGGCCTTTTCGATCACAATGTGTACACGTGTACACATGAGCATACATAGTGTGAAGATTGTGATCGTGATGAGCATGTGTATGCCGTGTATGGTGTGCATGCAAAGATGGAACTTGTTTCTTACGAACCAAGGTTTCCAAGCGTGTATGATTTAAAGTACATTGGCTCAAAGTGGAGCCCAAACAATCTACACTTTTCTTCAAAATAATTATGTCATTTTCAATACTAGAAGATAAAGTGGAGCATGTAAAATATATGCTAGGTGAAGCTACACTAGCATGGCAAATATGTGAAGACAATTCAATTTTCAAAGAATCATTTTTCTTTAAAACCACATCCAATTCTTTTGTAATGAGATCAATTTCATTTTTTAAAACAAGGTTATCTTTTAAAACAAAATCCAATTTTGAAGATAAAAACCTCATTGTTCTTCAAAATATCATCACAATCATTTTTGCTTTTCAAAACATCAATCTCTTTTAGGGCAAGGTCTAGTTGAGATCTTAGTGAGTCACGTTCACTAGTAATCTCTTCCTTCTCTTGCAAAACCGATTCAAAAGTTGAGCACAAATCCTTCATTTCTTCTTTTAAATCAAAGTTTTTCTTTTTCAAAAGTTCATGTTTTTTCAAGAATTTTTTAAGCTTTGAAGCAAGTTCTACATTTAAAGATTATACTTCTAAACACCCATAGCAATAAGAACTAGAGCTATCATCTAGATGAGAATCCGATTGTACCTCAAGGGAGTCTTTCCCTTGGACCATGAGGCAATGCTCGTCGGATTTGTCTCTCCTAGATCTTCTCAACTTGTTGATAATCCTTGGTAGCTCGGGAGAAGTCAATATGCTCCAAACTGCAAAAGCCGAATCATAATGAGCAAACACATGTAAAAGATCTTCATTAAGAGATGCTCTAAGTGTCTTAAGTGCTAATGCATTTGCCTTTTTATGCTTGCTAGCATTAGGGTAGGATCTTGAGTAGTGGCTTGATAAACAAGATGTCCTAGGCTTTTTAAATGACTACTCATCTTGGCCATCCAACTATCATGTCTAGAAAAGTCAAACATAGGAGGGCTATCCATGAGTGCAAACTAAATGTGTGCAAATGAAAATACAAATGAAGATTAGCAAACCAAGATCTCACTCCTAGGTGGTTAAACCTAAATATCAAGAGCGTAGGCTCTGATACCAATTGAAATCACCTAGAGGGGGGTGAATAGGTGATAATGCTAATCTAATGAACTTAATGTGGAATTTAAAAACTAATTGCAATTACACAAATGCAATCAACTAGATATGCACACACACAACCAAGCCAAGCATATAAGTATGAATGATCAATGTGAAATGATGCAAGGCACAAAGTAATGAGAGAGAGAGAGAGAGTAAGAGTCAAAGGATCAAGCGCAAATAACAAGATATGTTTCGAGGTTCGAGCACCCAGCTCTACATCCCCGCCTTCACACAGAAGGATTTCAAGTCCACTAGCTGAAAAGTCACCTAGAGGGGGGGGTGAATAGGTGACAATGCTAATCATGGGCAAATTAAAAATTTAAAGCTACAACAATCAAATTTCACAAGATGAATGCAAGCAAGTAAATATGACAATGATTATGATGAGCAAGAATAAGAGCAAGTATAGTAAAAGAGTGCAAGAAAGTAAACCAATCGCAAACACAAGGATATGTTATCGAGGTTCGAGCACCCAGCTCTACTCCCCGCCTTCCCCAGAAGGATTCTAGCTACTTCCACTATCACAAAGAACAATTACAACCGGAGTACCCAACTCCTCAATTACAATCACAAGAATATCTGAGTAGTCACAAGACCACAAACTCTCTCTTTCAAAAATCTCTTCCCTTACAAAGGTCCTTAGAGAATAATGAGTAGAATTGAAGCTCTTTTGTGTGTAAGGAAAAGAAATTGAAATCAGAGAAAAACTTTTGAAAACCCTTCAGAAAATTGAGAGAATTTAGCACAAAAACCAAGAACTTTGAAAGCCTTAAACTTTTGAATTTTTAGCAATAATTGTTGTAGTAACCAATTCTCCCCAAACACCCCTATTTATAGGAGAGGGCTAGGGTTTAGGGATAAAACATAATTACTGATGTTTAGGAGGTAATTAGATCAAAATATATCCTTTAAACGAATTTTTAAACACAAAAGACAAAAATAAACAGCTCTTAAAAATCTGCCCGTTACTGTTCAAACGGTCAGATCGGTCGACTGGGCGGTCGACCGGTAGTTCAAAAATTTAACCGTTATGGGCTAGCGGTCGACCGACTCGGTCGACCGATAAAACCTGTGAGCAAAAACAAATTCTCGGTCGACCGCCCCGGTCGACTGGCAGACGTGCACACTGATACGTGCCTCTGCCAGGACTGCGGTCGACTGGTCCGGTCGACCGGACCAGACTGACACAGACTCGGTCGACTGTCCGGTAAACCGGATCAGGTCAAAAATCGATTTTAAGAAAGAAAACAAAGAGGATTTTGATTTTAACAAAAATACTTTTGAACAGGGAATAGTATAAAACATAAATATATATCTGTAGGCAAAAACTTGTATGCAAAATATTTTTGTATAATTTATAAGAAATTATTTGGAATGAGCATGTGCGCAAAAACGTGTGTGATGGAGCTTCAAACCTATCCAATATTCTTTAACATACTATAAACTGAAAAACAAATTACATGAAGACTTCTTGAGCTATCTTCAAGTCTTTGAGCCATCCAATGCCTTGCTAGTGCCTTCTCTTCTATGATCCTTCCTTGATGTGCAATTTGCCTTCCTTACTTTGTGGAACTTAGAAGTTCTTGCAATAGCTAAGCGAATGGTCTCTAAACATGGTACAAACCTGAAACTTATCTTAACAAACTTATTAGTACCAAATAGCTCTAATTTGGTTTGTCATCATCAAAACACAAAACAATTGGAGAGTTTAACCTCTTGGGCAACAATCTCCCCTTTTTGATGATGACAAAACAAATAGGCTATTAACAAAAATATAGGGAGGAGAAAACTCCCCCTCAAATTATGCTATACATAAAACACAAGAATATGCTCTAGGTATCAATAATTGAAATGATGCACCAATTATTGAAACTAATATAAAACACAAAAATAATATTAAACACAAAAATTGCTCTTGATACCAAAAATACCAAAACAACTAAAACACAAAAACTCATACATACATAAACATAAAACTCATAAAACAAATCTTTAAAAATTAAAGCATATAAATTCATATGGAACCAGACCAAATGAACTTATTTTTGTCATGTAAACTTATTCTCCCCCTTTTTGTCATACATCAAAAAGGGTTATGAAAAACATGTCTATTCAATAATACAAACATTAAGTTCTCCACAAATAAACGAAAATCTAGCAAAATCAAGAGGTTTAGTGAAAATATCGGCTAGTTGTAAATCCGTGGAAACATAATCAATATCTATATCACCTTCTCAAAATGATCTCTAAGAAAGTGATATCTAATCTCAATGTGCTTGGTCTTACTATGTTGATTTGCATTTTTGGTCATGTGTATAGTACTAGTATTATCACAAAATATTTTTATATGATCAAAGTGCAAATCAAAATCAAGGAGAGTATGTTTCATCCAAAGGACTTGTGCACAACAAGCCCCCGCGGCAACATACTCCGCCTCGGCGGTTGAGAGAGCTACGGAATTTTGCTTCCTAGAGGACCATGAAACAAGACAATTACCAAGAAATTGACATGTCCCACTAGTACTCTTTCTATCTACTCTACAACCCTCATAGTCGGCATCCGAATAGCTAGTCATTGAAAAATCTCTAGTTTTCGGATACCAAAGACCCATTCCAATAGTGCTCTTAATATAACGAATAATGCGTTTTACCGCAATAAGATGAGACTCTTTAGGACACGATTGAAATCTAGCACAAAGACACACACTAAACATGATATCCGGCCTACTTGCCGTCAAATATAAAAGACTTCCTATCATGCTTCTATATAATTTAATATCAACATTTTTACCTTGTTCGTCCTTATCAAGCTTGGTTGTAGTTGCCATTGGAGTGTTGCAAGCCTTTGATCCTTCAAGCCCAAACTTCTTTACTAGCTCCTTTGCGTACTTGGCTTGGTTAATGAAGGTTCCGTCTTGCAATTGCTTGATTTGGAGTCCAAGGAAGAAATTGAGCTCACCCATTGAAGACATTTCAAATTCAAGTTGCATGACCTTCTCAAAATCCTTGCATAAAAGCTCATTAGTAGATCAAAAATTATATCATCAACATAAATTTGCACAATTAAAATATCATTATCAACATGCTTAGTAAAAAGAGTTGTGTCTACTTTGCCTTTAATAAAATCATTTGAAATGAGAAAACTAGAAAGCCTTTCATACCAAGCTCTTGGAGCTTGTTTCAATCCATACAAAGCTTTATCAAGTTTAAAAACAAAATCGGGATGAACATGATCAATAAAACCGGGAGGTTGAGAAATATAAACTTCTTCATTAATAAAACCATTTAAAAATGCACTTTTTACATCCATTTGAAAAAGTTTAAAATTTTAAAACATGCAAAAGCTAGTGTCATCCGTATGGCTTCAAGCCGTGCTACGGGTGCAAAGGTCTCCTCAAAGTCAATTCCCTCAACTTGAGTGTAACCTTGGGCCACTAACCTAGCTTTATTCCTAATGACATTTCCGGACTCATCCATCTTGTTTCTAAAGATCCACTTAGCACCAATTATTGGTCTATCGTGGGGCTTAGGAACAAGGTGCCAAACTTGGTTGCGCTCAAATTGATTGAGTTCCTCTTGCATGGCAAGCAACCAATATGGGTCCGTCTCGGCTTCGAGAATGCCTTTGGGTTCAAAATGAGAAATGAAAGCAAAGTTACCACATAGGTCATGGAGTTTGGAGCGCGTTGTGACTCCTTTAGATGCATCACCCAAGATGAGCTCCTTAGGATGATTTGTAGCGTATCTCCAAGCTTTAGGAAGCGGTTGAGTGCTTTCCTCCTTATCCTCTTGAACTTCACCAATAGGGTCTAGCTTTTCTTCTTGAGCGGGTGAGTCCTTCAAGGATAGTCTCTCCATGTCTTCACCTAATGGTTCAATCTCTACAACATTCTCAACAACCACATTAGATTCTTCAAATTTAACATGCATGGATTCTTCTATGGTAAGTGTAGATCTATTGAAAACTCTATATGCTTTGCTAGTAGAGGAATATCCAACAAAGATAGCCTCATAAGCCTTAGCATCAAATTTACCCAAATTATCCTTAGTATTCAAAACAAAACACTTGCATCCAAAAACTTTAAAATATGCAACATTTGGTTTTCTAGAATGATACATTTCAAAAGAAGTTTTTGAAGAATTTTTGCATAAATAAATACGATTCGATATATAGCATGCGGTGTTTACGGCCTCGGCCCATAAATATTGAGGGAGGTCATATTCACTTATCATTGTCCTAGCCATCTCTTGAAGTGTTCTATTTTTCCTTTCTACAACTCTATTTTGTTGTGGAGTTCTAGGACAAGACATTTCATGCTTAATTCCCTTTTCATCACAATAAGTCATGAAGAGTTGGTTAACAAACTCACCACCTCTATCACTCCTTATTCTCAAAATCGGAAAACCCTTTTCTTTTTCAACTCTTTTTCGAAAAATTTTAAAATGAGAAAAAGTTTGATCTTTATTTTGCAAAAAGAAAACCCAAGTAAAACGGGAGAAATCATCAACCAAAACAAATGCAAATCTACTTCCATTTAAACTCTTAGTTTTAGTTGGTCCAAAAAGATCCATATGAATTAATTCTAAAGGCCTAGTTGACATGATATCCTTGATTGGTTTAAAGGAAGACTTGGTTTGTTTCCCAAGTTGGCACGCACCACAAATGCGGTCTTTCTCAAAAGTCAAGCAAGGTATACCCTTCACCAATTCCTTTGAATTAATTCTAGAAATATGGTCAAAAGATACATGTCCTAATCTTCTATGCCAAAGCCAAGAATTTTCATCAAAAGCATTTAAGCATTTAGTAGAACAATCTAAATTAAGCATGTCAATAATATAAACATTATTATCACGAAAACCGGTGAGAATACAAACATCGGATTTAACATCAAAAATCTTACAAGAAGTATCATCAAAAATAACTTTAAGTCCACGATCACAAAGTTGGCTAATGCTAAGCAAATTATGTTTTAAACCATCTACTAAAACAACATTCTCAATAATAGGAGATGCACCAATTTGAATGTTACCTATACCGATGATAGTTCCTTTGGAGTCATCCCCGAAGGTGACGGTGCCACCTTCCATGTACCTTGATAGGGTTGTGAAGTTGTTGATGTCCCATGTCATGTGTCTAGAACAACCACTATCAAGGTACCACCGCTCCCTACGTCTTGGAGCTTTGGTGTGTACCTACATCAAACAATTTAAGACTTGATTTTGGTACCCACATTTTCTTGGGTCCTCTAGGGTTAGTGTCATGAACCCAAACAAGATTATTTGTTCTATCTAGTTGATCATAGCAAAACTTAGCTAAATGTCCATTTTTACCACAATATGTGCATCTATATACTCTACCATATTTAAAAGCATAATGAGTGTGTGATTTGTGAGCATGGGCATTGTGAGCATGAACATGAGACGTGTTAGGTGTAGTGTGAGCATGAGGAATCTTAGCATGAGATGTGTGCTTTTTAGAAAATTTTTCTTCAAGTTTCTTAGTATTAAAGGCACAATCTTTTAAAACTTTTTCAAAATCATTCATTTTGGATTAAAAGAAGAAATTTCTTTTTCATCAATAATAGGAGATTTTGCCTTACAAGTACTCTTGTAGGCACAAAATTCTTTTTGCATGGAAATGAAATTAGAAGAAATATCATCTTTTTACTTAGAAACAATGGCAAGTTGATTCTTAAGAAAAGCAACTTCTTTTTGTAATTTTAAGCATTCAAGTTTCTTGTTATCATAAGTTTCAGAAAGTTCTACAAAAGCATGCACTAGAACTTCCTTACTAACATCATCATCTTCATCATCAAGGGATTGAGGAGTTACCTTGGGTGTGTTTGCCATGAAACACATATTAGCTTGATCCACCTCCTCTTCGGACTCGCTTTCCGAATCCCATGTAGCTTTGTAGGCTTTCTTCTCCTCCGACTTCTTTGGCTTGAAGGAGGAAGTCATTTTCTTCTTGAATTCCAGACAATCCGCCATGATATGTCCGGGTTTGCGGCAATTGTAGCATATGATCTTCCGCTCCTCTTTGCCTTCGAATTTTCTCCGAAAGTTGAACTTGTTCTTTCGGTACAACCTCTTGACATTCCGCACAAGTAGAGTTAGCTCCTCATCTTCTTCTTCATCTTCATCATCGTCATCATTGGTGGATGAAGTCTTGAAGGCTATGGATTTCTTCTTTGAAGTAGTGGCTTCTTCTCTTGCCTTCTTCTCCATCTCATGGGTCTTTAGGTTCCCAATGAGACTAATGATGTCCATCTCGTCCTTGTCGTTCAACTCCTTTAAGGTGGTGGCCTTGATCTCCCATGAAGAAGGAAGAGCCCGTATCACTTTGCGCACCTTTTGATCGTTGGAGATGACGTCACCTAATGAAGAAAGACCATTTGTAATTTTAGTGAAACGAGTAATCATACAATCAATGGATTCATCATCTAGCATTTTAAATGATTCATATTGAGACCTCAAGAGATCTATCTTAGCTCTCTTGACTTGTGAAGTCCCTTCGTGTGTGACCAATAAATGTTGCCAAATCTCATAGGCGGATTGGCAATGAATTACCCGTGTGAGGTCATCCTCATTCAAGGCGGTTAATAGGGAGTTTTGGGCTTTGGAGTTAGCCTCATATTCTCTAAAGTTGAAGTCGGTCCAAGTGCTCTCATCACTATCGGGTGCTACATAGGGTTTAGTCAAGGACTTGGCCACTAAGCTACCCAAAGATTGCAAAAATATAGTCATCCTAACCTTCCAAATTGGGAAATTAAGTCCATCAAATTTAGGAGGGGTTTTGATGTTGTCGGCCATGTTTACTAGTGTATGAATGGATGAATGAAAATGTTGATTAGCAATATTTTAAGGATCTCTCTATGGATGTTAAGCCAAACCTAGAGTCCAAGCTCTGATACCAATTGAAAAGTCACCTAGAGGGTGGGGGGTGAATAGGTGACAATGCTAATCACGGGGCAAATTAAAAATTTAAAGCTACAACAATCAAATTTCACAAGATGAATGCAAGCAAGTAAATATGACAATGATTATGATGAGCAAGAATAAGAGCAAGTATAGTAAAAGAGTGCAAGAAAGTAAACCAATCGCAAACACAAGGATATGTTATCGAGGTTCGAGCACCCAGCTCTACTCCCCGCCTTCCCCAGAAGGATTCTAGCTACTTCCACTATCACAAAGAACAATTACAACCGGAGTACCCAACTCCTCAATTACAATCACAAGAATATCTGAGTAGTCACAAGACCACAAACTCTCTCTTTCAAAAATCTCTTCCCTTACAAAGGTCCTTAGAGAATAATGAGTAGAATTGAAGCTCTTTTGTGTGTAAGGAAAAGAAATTGAAATCAGAGAAAAACTTTTGAAAACCCTTCAGAAAATTGAGAGAATTTAGCACAAAAACCAAGAACTTTGAAAGCCTTAAACTTTTGAATTTTTAGCAATAATTGTTGTAGTAACCAATTTCTCCCCAAACACCCCTATTTATAGGAGAGGGCTAGGGTTTAGGGATAAAACATAATTACTGATGTTTAGGAGGTAATTAGATCAAAATATATCCTTTAAACGAATTTTTAAACACAAAAGACAAAAATAAACAGCTCTTAAAAATCTGCCCGTTACTGTTCAAACGGTCAGATCGGTCGACTGGGCCGGTCGACCGGTAGTTCAAAAATTTGACCGTTATGGGCTAGCGGTCGACCGACTCGGTCGACCGATAAAACCTGTGAGCAAAAACAAATTCTCGGTCGACCGCCCCGGTCGACTGGCAGACGTGCACACTGATACGTGCCTCTGCCAGGACTGCGGTCGACTGGTCCGGTCGACCGGACCAGACTGACACAGACTCGGTCGACTGTCCCGGTCGACCGGATCAGGTCAAAAATCGATTTTAAGAAAGAAAACAAAGAGGATTTTGATTTTAACAAAAATACTTTTGAACAGGGAATAGTATAAACATAAATATATATCTGTAGGCAAAAACTTGTATGCAAAATATTTTTGTATAATTTATAAGAAATTATTTTGGAATGAGCATGTGCGCAAAAACGTGTGTGATGGAGCTTCAAACCTATCCACTATTCTTTAACATACTATAAACTGAAAAACAAATTACATGAAGACTTCTTGAGCTATCTTCAAGTCTTTGAGCCATCCAATGCCTTGCTAGTGCCTTCTCTTCTATGATCCTTCCTTGATGTGCAATTTGCCTTCCTTGCTTTGTGGAACTTAGAAGTTCTTGCAATAGCTAAGCGAATGGTCTCTAACATGGTACAAACCTGAAACTTATCTTAACAAACTTATTAGTACCAAATAGCTCTAATTTGGTTTGTCATCATCAAAACACAAAACAATTGGAGAGTGTAACCTCTTGGGCCAACACTAGCTTGTCCACAAAGGACTCCCACAAAGGGAACCTCCACCGAGGATTTGGGGAAATAACAATTACAAGGAGTACCCAACTCCTCTCCTTACAAACACAACCTCCTCCTTGAGGCACAACTCCAAGCCAACAAACAATCACCTCACAACTTGAGGGATTAGCACAAAGCTTACACAAGGATCACCTCACCACTTGAGGGATACAACCCAAATGCACAACCTCCTTAACACAATGAGGGAAAGGCACAAAGCCAAGCAAAGATAGGGTTTACAACTTGGTGGTCTAACAAATAACCACAAACAATCTCTTTTTCCACAAACACAAAGTCCTTATAGATAGGATAGAATGAAGCTCAAGTGTGGAGAAAACCAAAGGAATGGAAATCAAAATCTCAAAGAAAATCTTTGGGAAAAACTAAAAACCAAGATGGAGAAGTTGAATCAAAATCTTTTCCCAAAAACCCTTTCTTGATTTTCCAAACCCTAGCAAAAACACCAAATAGATTGTTCAATTTAAAGCCTAAAAACTTCTTTTGATTGCTGTGAAAACACTAGAGAGTCAGGAAAAATTCGCACAAAAAATCTTAGAGAAAACCTCTTTTTAATGGGGTATTTATAGGCCATTTACAAAACTAGCCGCTGGCAGCAGATCCTGCCAAAAATGAACTACCGGTCGACCGCTCGGTCGACCGGCCAACGGTCACATTTTGACCGCTGGCAGCAACCGGTCGACCGTGCGGTCGACCGTCCCAGATACAGAGAGCAAAGCTCTATGTCCGGACGATCGCTCGGTCGGCCGGGGGCAAACAGAGAGCGACCTGCTCTCAGTCGGTCGACCGTGCGGTCGACCGGCTCATGGGGCAGCAGCCTGCACGTATCCGTGCACGTCGGTCGACCGTTACGGTCGACCGGCCTAGCCTGGCAGCTGCAGTTCAGGGAAAAACTTGGTTTTTAATGTCTTAAAAATTCCCATAAAATCTCTAAAATTTCACAAAAATAGTTTTCTCATTTTTCATTGAAATACAAACTTGTGTTAAAAAGTTTAACACAAATCTCAAACATTTAGAACTATTTTTGTGTTATAGAAATTTTGCCAAAAATCAAAAACTGTATTTTCTAAAACTTAGATTTTGAATAGAAAATATGTTTTGTCCAAAACTCATCCAAATACAAAAACATGATATTTAAACACATTTAGGCATGATGTATATGGATATAATCCTATATACATGAAACATATATATATCCATGTTTTTGTCTTTAATTCCAAAATATGTTCTGTTAAAAGTACCAAAACATAAAACACATGAATAAGTAAGTCAAAACTAAGTTTGTCTAGGAAGTTGAAGCATGCATGTATATAGACAAATCTAATATACATTAAACCATGTAAACTTGTTTTGAATCTATCTATTCATGAAAACCAAGATCGGTTAAACCTAAAACGAAAACCAAAACTAATACATGAAACGTGTGTGTTTTGTGAGCTTGAGCATATCATACTATTCTAATCTTTACAAATGGATCTAAACACAACTAAAACTAGGTACCGATGTCTTCTTGTAGAGCGCCGTCTCCAAGCCGACTCGATCCAAAACTTCGTGATCCACCGAGCTTGACTCCAATGAGTGCTATTTATGATCTTGTCGCTAGGGCTCTTGAATCACTATGTGAAAGCTTCCAAACCATCTTTGTTGAAGCTAATCACCTACTAACATCTTGATTAATAATCTGAAACTAAAATCACAAGATTATTAATACACATAACTACATGAGTTAATCATCATCAAAACTAGAGTGGAAGGCCTCTGGGCCAGCAATAAATACCAACTGAAATCAATGTATAAGCTTGTAAAGATACCAATTAACCTTTAGAATAAAATCAAGTTTAACATAAACATAATTTGTGCTTTAAAAATGTAAAGATATTGTAAAACAAGCACAATCAAATTATATATATGTATGTATGAAAATGGAAATACCAATTGAAATTTGAAACATACATGTATAAGAAACACATATGAGTATACAAAAATAAAATTCCATGAAGATCATGTGTATAACTTATACCTACCACCCTATTCATGAACAAGTTTAAAAGATTTCAATAAGGGCATACAAGACATGGTCGCCCATCCAACCGCCCTTAGATGGTAGGGGTTTTCAAAAATTATGATTTGAAAATATTTTAGCATAGTTTGAAAACTCTATCAATTGAAGAATAAAAACTAGTTTTAAAGATAATTTGAAAAATAGTATGAAATCCTTCAAGAAAGAAATAAAACATGAATATATTCATGAGAACATGAAAATCACATAATAATTGACACTCAAACTCTATAAAGCACAAGAGATTATCATCAATCCAATATCATAAGTAAACAAGATGATGTAGAGCGTAAAAATCATGTAATAAGTATAATCATGCAGATAGGCAATGAAGTTCATATGAAATTCCTTTATAAACATGAACATTATAAAATTCAATTTATATTAAAACAAAACAAACTTCAAGGCATATGTTTGTTTTGTATAAACTAGAGTATACATATATATCCCAAATATAAATGAGTCCATAATAAGAATATTTCATGAAAAGCAAGTGACTCTAGGATAGATATGTATATCAAAAGTTTTGGACAAAATTGACATATACATGAGCTAAGCACATTTTTATGAAAACATGTACAAAAACAGGGAATACATGTTAAGATAAAAGAATCATCAAATAAGGTTATACAAGTACATCGAATGGGTACAATTGAGCAATAAAGTACAAACACATAATAATCAAATGTGGCTCACCAATTGTACATGTATAAGCACAAGTTTAAACGAAAACTACATCTAAATAAGTAATCAAAAACATGAAGTGCAAAATCATAAACAAACATGACCAAAAGGGTAAATGCACGGGCCTTAAAGTTAGGATATACACAATAGCTAAATTATAGTGAAAACACAAAAATAATAGTCCATATAAATATGAATGTATCTCAAATACTATTTCTGTATATCTCAAGTCTAATTAACATTTCATTTAACATAATAAACATGAAAAATATGAAAACTAATATATGCTAAAAACATTCATGTAAAAGCATGTAAATAAATAAGGAGTTAGAGATAGTTATTAAAACCAATAGGGCTAATCTCTGGGTCTCCAAACCATGGTGGTCCTCCCACCAAACATCCTTGAAGGTGATGCATCCAATGTAGTGTCCATCAAGCTCAAACGCATTCACCATCAAGGCACCAAAACCCTCACGTCAAGTGAGAGCCCACACCTACATCAAATACAATAGGGGTGAATTTTGATACCCATACCTTTTGGGTCCATGGGGGTTAGCACCTTTCCTAACCTAAACAAACTTGTTTGCAAATTTTAAATTTTGTATTCTATAATAACAAAACTTTGCAAGGTGGCCCTTACGTCCACAATGTGTACAAGTGTACATACTAGCATCAAGGTGTTATATGTGTGAACGTGAGAAGTATGTGTATGCCGTGATTGGTGTACATGAATATGTGAAACTTGTTTCTTTTGAAACATGAATTTCAATTTCTTGTGATTCATAGCACATTGGCTTAAAAGTGGAGCCCAAACAATCACCGCGATTTTTTCAACATGCAAATATCATTTTTAATTGTTGAAGAAGAAGTGGAGCATGCATTCTTATCAATAGAGGGTATAACAATGGAATCATGACAAGAATGAGAAGCCAAATTATTTTTCAAAGAAATATTTTCATTTGAAACAAATTCCAATTCTTTTGAAATCAAAGCAATTTTATTTTTCAAATAATTTTTCTCCTTTAAAACAAAATCGAGTTTTGAAGACAAAACCTCATTATTCTTCAAAACATCACCACAATTATTTTTATTCTTTAAAATTTCATTCTTTTTTAAAGCAAGGTCAGGTTGAGTTTTCAAGGAGCGTCTTTCACTTGAAATCTCAACCATGTTTAGCTTTGAAAATAAATTTTCATTTTCTTCTTTTAATTTAAAACTTTTGCTTTTTGAAGCTTTGTACTTTGAAAGCAAGTTTTCACAAACATAGATAGTTCTTCATTTAATGCGTGTGCATCCATGTTATCATCATAAGAAGAACTAGTACTATCATCTAGTTAAGTGTCTGAAATTACCTCAAGGGAATCATTCCCTTAGACCATGAAGCAAGTTTGGTCGGACTCTTCTCCGCTAGATTCTTTCTCCATATTGTTTGTCGTTTGTAATTCAGGAGAGGTCAATGTGTTCAATACTGCAAAAGTGGAATCACAATGAGAAATCATACATAAATAATCTTTACTAAGTGTGTGCCTAAGTACCACTAAGGCTTGTGCATTAGCCTCTATATGCTTGTCATTACCAAGATAAAATTTCTTAGTAGTGGCAAGGTAAACATGCAATCCTAGGGATTTAAGATATGCACTCATCTTAAATTTTCACACATTAATGTTAGTAACATCATACATGGGAGGGGAAAGAAAATTCAATAGTGTATAAACCAAATGTGCTCAATTGCAAATCTAGATTAGCAATCCAAGATCTTACTGCTAGGTGGTTAAACCAAATTTCAGGAGTGTAGGCTCTCATACCAATTGAAATACACCTAGAGGGAGGTGAATATGTGTACTAGCTAATCTAGCACAAATGATGCGAAATTTAAAACTCAATTGCAACACACTATGTGTAACCAAAGAGTATAGCCGAATTTCGGAGAAGGGCTCTGGACTATCTCCTCAAGATTCCTCTAGATTAAAAGTTGAGGTGCTATATGAAGCTCTCTTGGTTCATCACAAGTGTGGGCACACACAAACTATATCTAGAATATGAATATGTACAATATAAAGTAATGTAAGATATAAGAGAGATAGAGTTGAGAGATAGTGGATCAAACACAAACAACAAGATATGTTTTGAGGTTCGAGCCACTGCTCTACGTCCCTGCCTTCACACAGAAGGATTTCCACTATATCCACACAGGACCTTCCACAAAGGGACCTCCACTAAGGAATTACAACACTACACTTGGAGTACACTACTCCTCTCTCAAACACAATCACCTCTACACAAGAGGGATAGGCTCAAAGCCAAAGCAAATAAAAGATTACAATCTTGGTGATCCAATGATCACAAACAATACTTGGTAATCACAATAGACCACAAACAATGTTTCTCACAAAAATAAGATTCTATAGATAGGATTAGAGATGATAGCTCAAGTGTGAGAAAAACAAAGTGTTTGGAAAAGAGAATAACAAAGAAAAACACTTGAGAAAAATACCAAATAGATTCGTAAAGAAAGATCAAAACCAATTCCCCAAAGACTCTCTTTTCTTTGATTTTTTCAACACTTTGAAAACAAGTAAAAGATAAAGATTTTAGGCTGAAAAACTCCTTTTAAACTTGCTGCGAAACACTAAAAAAGATTGAAGAAAAGCTCTCTTAAATCTTGGTGAAAACAGCTTAAGAGAAGCCCTATTTATAGGCTCTCAAAATTATAACCGTTGGGGTCAAGAAAAGGTCATTTTGACCTTCCGGTCGACCAACCGGTCTACCGTCCAACGGTCATATTTTTTATTGTTGAGCCACCGGTCGACCGCCCCAGGCAAAATCGCCTACCGGTCGACCGCCCGCTCGACCGAGCCTAAAGGCACTCAGCCTTTCGGTCGACCGTCCAGTCGACCGGCGCTACTCGAGAGTTGAGTAGTTACAGTCAGTCGACCGCCCGGTCGACCGGCCTTATAGGCAGGCCTTGTGCATGTCCTTGTGCACATCGGGCGACCGACTGGTCGACCGAGCTCTGGTTCGGTCGACCGGTCAGTCGACCGCCAACAGGCTCAGGCTGGGATTAAAAATTTGAAACTTAGTCTTTTTAACTCCTATAAAATCCCATAAAATTTCATAAACTCCACAAAAATAGGTCCTTATAAATATTTGAAGAATAAATATGTGTGAAAAAAATCAACACACATTACAAACTATTTGAACTATTTTTGTGATATAGAAATTAAGCTTTAACACAAAATTGGTATTTTCCAAAATACAAACTTTGAAATTGAACTCCGATTTTTCTCAAACTTGTATAAATACAAAAACAGAATATTTAAATTCTTTTGAAGAATAGAGTGTATGGATAGAATCCAATACACATATAAAAGTTATATCAATATTTTTGATAATAAATCCAAAATAAGTTTTGTTAATTACAAAACTCTAAACACATGAATAGAATCATCAAAATAAGTTTTTTCAAATATATGAAGCATAGATGTATATAGATGAAATCTAATATACATTAAACCATGTAAACTTGTTTTGATTCTATCTATTCATGAAAACTATATATATGAGTACTTGAAATCTAAACCGGTTAAACCAAAAACCAAACGTATTAAACTTTTGTGTGTGTGTGAACTTGTGCATATCAACACTAGTCTATCGTACACAAGATCTAAACACAAGCTAAAACTAAACAAACCGAAGTCTTCTTGTAGAACTCCTTCTCCAAGCCAATTCAATCCAAACACGATCCAAAGAGCTTGACTCCATCCGAGTTCTAGATGCGATCTTGACAAGCGAGCTCTTGAATCTACAAGTGTTAGCTCCAAAACTTAAGTTTAAATCCTTGGTTGAAGCTAAACACCGACTAAGTTCTTGATCAAATATCTAAAACTAAATAAGCACAAGATCATTAGTACTATAGCTACATGAGTTAATTATCATCATAGAGTGATGGACCTTCGGGCCAACAATATATAAATATATTTTTTCTCTTTCTTTTTCTTATTTTTTTTAAAGGCATAAGAATCTTTGTTTTTGAACCCTAAGTGTGTAGTGTATAAAGTATGCATATTTCATCAAGATAAAAATCAAGACTAAATTACTTTTTTAAATTTTCTTCCTAACCCTAGAAATCAAACAAATAATCTTAGTCTGACCAAGTATAAGAAATCCTAATTATGATATCCTATTCCTTAAAATTAACTTAATTTCTTACAAAATAGGCTAAAATATTGTTTCTCTTTTCAAAAAGTTTTTAACAGTAAAGAAAATGTTATATATTTTTATATTTTTTTAAATATAAAGAAAATCTATGTTATGTTAGAACCTCCCCCACACCTATCTCATGCATTGTCCTTAATGTATGAATGAATTCATTAATGCATGAAAAAGAAGAAAGGGAAGGAAATATTATCTTAAGGTGGTGGTTCCGGTAATGGTCGGATTGGGCCAATCGTTGATGCCCAATCAAGATAATGTGGTGGTTCATGAAACCCAAGATAATGTGGTGTTCATGAAACCCACTTTTATAGACCTCTTTTCTATTTACATATTTAAAATCTCTAATAAGAATAGGATCATGCAAGATTCTATCATGAAAATTATCCTTTTCATATGACCAATCTTGAAAAATCATCACTGAGTCATTATAGTTTATACCTATGTCAAAAAGAATGTGATTTGGTGGAATGGTTGACTTGAGCTCAAGAGTGATAAGTTCGGGACCATTACTAACTCGAAAAAATCAAGTGTAGGTTCAAGAGTCGATATTGGTTCAATAGTTGAGTCCAAATCAAAAATTAAAATTCACATTCTCTTCTTATCAATGGAATGTTATTTTCCAAAATTGGTGGTTCAATTTCAAAGTCTAATAGGTACGAGAATCAATGCTGACTCAAAAAATGGGTCCAAATTGAGTAATGATATCGGAGTCAACATAGATTCAAAAATTGGAATTGAATCACATAGTTATGAATTTGGGTCACATTCATGTTTTGTTCAATTTCATTGAAATGAAAACTTGCCAATTTGTCAATGGGTTGATATTGGTAAAGTTCAAGGTAATGTGAGAAAATTGAGTCTTGGTCAAAATCTCCAAGATACCATGATTCTTGATTCATATCAAGATGGCTAGGGCAATCGAGAATGGTCAAAAATGTGTCAGGTAGAGTTTTCTCATTCCTATTTTTCGCTATATTGATCAAACGACTCATTTGTGCTTCTATCCTATTGACAGATTATTTTCCATATTCCTATCTAAGTCCATAGGTTCTTCTTGTTGTGGGACTAGAAAAATGGAGTAAGAATCTTGGATTTGGAAGTCTTGTCAGAATTGTGAGTCCATCATTTTCAGTTTTTGTTCTTGGGACTCGATCATGACTTCTATACTCTTAATCACCTCAGATTTTTCTTCTATGGGTTGACATGACTAGGAAAATTTGAACATGAATGTTGAATAGTGGTTGATAATATGACTCAGGGAGTTGTATCCCCATTGACTCTGTGAAGAGTAGTGATAATTGTTCATGTCTCGTTCATAATATTGGACTGGGGCATATATTGATTCAGATAAGATCAATCAGGCAAAATTGGTTCGTTAAAGTTATGATATACCGGGTTGGTAATATCCAAGTCAAAAAAATTAGGGTGAAGTATGGATCACTATATGCATAAGAATAATTGTGACTGTAATCCATATCACCAAGATGTCAAAAAAAAAAAAAAAAAACAAGCAAATGAACAAAAAAGAAATCTAGCCTAAGTTACGGTAGACCTTAGACCTAGACGACTCCTACCTGGTTAGACTGTCAACGTGGGTTTATTATAGAATCTGACCATAAGTTAATCAGCCAGATCAGGGCAAGATTGGTGGGAGGTATCTATGCTAAAAATGACGTGCCTAATTAAGCTAAACCATCAGCCTTCGAGATTTCGCCTCTCAATCCCGACCTTTGACACTGATTTGGCAAGAGTCAAATTCTAATAAACTTCCACTTTAGGTCAGTCTCCTATTGAGTCCGAGATGTCCTAGGACCAACGTCTACTCAGTTTTAGTTAGGCTTGGGTTAGTGAATGAGGAGATTGTTTGTGCGCTAAGGGAGGGTAATGACTTCCCCATCTTATCTTGTTTATAGGAAAAGCCCTGAATTCAATTTAGTACAACATGTACATGTGTATAAAAAGTAACACTTAAACAATGTAAACAATTCAAAAGTGTTCTTATGCTACATGCTATGCATACATACCTTTTCTCCAGCACTCTGCAACAGTAATATAAAATGTAAACGAAATTAGACAAATGCCTAAATGTAAAGTCTAAACCGTTTGTAGCATTTAACAAACATCAAGTTACTGTTGAAATAAAATTAGTGTGTACAGAGTATTAAACAGAAAATTTAAGCTCTACAGAATATGTATTTTTCCAATTGACCCACGCTGCAAAAATAGAAGTGAGTAGTTCACTCTGTCTGCTGCACCAACGCGGCTTTTTTTGCGTTTTCGCGGTAGAACAAAAAGCTTATAGGCTCTATGATAGGTAGTAAAAAGTGCATATTTATCAATACATTTACTATCACATTTTCATATTTATTCCTATAATTTTGCACATTTACTAATATTTTATTATTTATTGTGTGCAGGCCTTGAGTAATTAATTAAATAAAGAATAAAACCTTAAAAGAAGCCCAAAAGCCCATATTCAAGCCCAATGCAAAAGTTGCAATTATCAAATATCAAAGTTGCAATTACCAAGTGCAAAAGTTGCAAATACTAAAAGAAGAGGGAAAGGATAGACTCTATTCAACCCTAAATGCTTGCAGAGATAGGATTTAGTCCAGTTTTCATTCTTTGTAGTTTAGATTTTTCTTTTCTTTTTATGTAATTTTAATTTGTATGTAAGCTTAGGTTAGATGAAGATTCATGTAAGTAAGAGAGAGAGGCTTATGTTGAGAGTGACACCGATGTACCCTCCTCCTTTCTTCCATCGTTTCACGCAATAAAAGGTAATATTTTGTTGTTCTTCTTTACTTTCATTTTCTTTTTCTTCTTTCTACTTTACCTCTTTTATTTTTGATGGGCTTACTGTAGGTGCCCGGAAGGAGATTTAGGTGAGAAGGATCGGGGTGTAAAATATTTCCTTGAATCAGTTAAAACAATTACAACCAGACTTTCCTTTCTTTTCGGTTACAAGGGAGGGAGGATGTTGAATCTTGAATCCCCCCTTTGTTTAATGCTGGGTTCTTCGTGTGGCGGTGGAGAGTGAATCTTGTTCTCCGTTGACCGGATGACTATTTGGACCGTCGGGGATCTTCTCTTCGGTCGGTAGAGAGAGTAACTCGGCTCTGTCTACCAAAACTCTAGAAGAGGAGCTAGGCAAAGAGCAGCTAGTACGCAGTAAGCTTGCTGAAGAGTCTTCTCTCCTTCTCTGTTGACGATGCCTTCGTCCGGTGATCGTGCGTGTCTCTCTCTACGCGTGTTGGATGCGTATGCCTGTATGTAGGTACGTCTCTCCCTGTGTGTCTGTGTTTGTTGATGCCAACAGGGCTATTTATAGAGGTCCCTGGGGATGAACGTGCCCCCTGAAAACGCTCCACAATGAGGGGCCACTTCCGCTACGTGTGCGGTGACTGGCCCCTTATTTCGGGTAGTTGCAACCGAGACGCGGGCGTCAAGCCAACGCGTCCTGATGCTGAGACGCGGGTGTCGAGTCAACGCGCCTTGATCCTGAGACGCGGGCGTTGAGCCAGCGCGTCTTGATCCTGAGACGCGGGCGTTGAGCCAGCGCGTCCTGATGCTGAGACGCGGGTGTCGAGCCAACGCGTCCTGATGCTGAGACGCGGGCGTCGAGCCCACGCGTCCTGATGCTGAGACGCGGGTGTCGAGCCAACGCGTCTTGAGCTTGGATCTCTGCTTTTAAAGGCTTGTCTGTTTTTTAGACAGCCTACAGAACCCCCTCCAAAGTTTTCGATATTCCGCAGTTAAATGGGACGGATTTCGAAATACTTTGGATTTTAGCCGCGTTCGCCTGTATGACTGGACTATTAATGCTCCGGGTTTGATCTTATCTGGAGTTGGTCTTTGTGAGTGTACTGTTGAACTCTTTGAAGCCATCAGAGTTGATCGTGTTGAGTGTCTAGATACACAGTCTAAACCTCCCCGATCGCTTTTAGTCTGTCACGAGTGCGCTTTTGACCAGGAGTGGTGGCCTTCTGCTTGTGCCAGTGTACTGTTGAACTGATTTGCAGAAGCCGAACGCAGGTTTTTTTTTTGAAAGGCAGAGACTGCCTTAAAGACGCGACTTCCATGGGGTGCGTCTTTTTGGTGATAGGAACGCGACTAATATTCCATGAGGTAGACGCGATGTTTAGCCTGCTTGGGAGGACGCGAATTTTAGAGAGACGCGTCTTTTGGATGCAGACGCGATTTTCTGGACACAACGCGACTTTCTGGGTGCATTTATGGTGATGCTGACGGGGCATGTCCATCGGAGAGGCGCGTTCTTTGGGCGCGAATCTGTGCCATGTCATGATTACGCCGCCAGCTGGCCTGGGGAACCGGAGAGGTTTTCTCCGTTAGGCGCGCGGATTTCCCGGTCATTAAATGAACTGCTCCACGTGTCGAATGATGACTCGCGGCGGGGTCACGACGCATGATCTTCTCTGTTCAGAATGATCTGGTTACACGCGTCACGTGGCAACTCGCTGCAGCGTCTATCGGGCCACACGCCGCGTATCTTCGCGAATCTTTGTGCCTATAAAAGGCCACAGTTAGAGAGATTTGTCTTCTTCTCCGAACGCGCTTACTCAGAGATTTAAGAGAGTTCTTCTTCTCCATTACTGCTCATCTTCTTCATTGACCTCTGATCACCAATGGCACCCAAGGCCAAGCCGACCGCGTCGTCCTCCAAGGCGACCATTGCCGAGGCCCAAGGGGCGCTTCCTCCGTGCAGGATGTTTTCCGAGGTAAAGATGCCATTTTGGCTAAGCTTCACCGTTACTGGAAGTTTTAGAGAACCCTAAAAAAAAAACTCTTAACACAGAATATGAACCGGTTTGATTCTCAGACGCAGTCTCGGACGCGGTCTTTGAGTTGATAACCGAGGCGCGGGTTTGATGACCTAACGCCAGTGAACTCTGCACTTCGGGTCCTTCACTTAGAGATTTCCTAACTGTGAAGGATCTGGACGCGGTCTTGGTTTGCAGAACGCGGATTTGATCCTTGCGTTCTGTGCCACTTGACGCGGATTTGCAGGTCTGGACGCGGGTTTTGATAACTTCTGCGTCCAGTATTTTTTCTGCGTTTGAACGCAGATTCGCAGGTCTGGACGCGAATTTTGATAATTCCTGCGTCCAGTTTCTCTTCTGCGTTTGGACGCAGATTCGCAGGTCTGGACGCGAATTTTGATAATTCCTGCGTCCAGTTTCTCTTCTGCATTTGGAGTCATGAATTTTTCCTTGCTTTTAATGAAGTATCTGACTAAGTGTCCTTTTCTTTCGCAGTGCGACATGTTTCTGGCTCACTTGCCAAGACGCGCCACTTTGGACATGTAGGTGGTGCTGACCCGGGCTTGACCTTCGTGCTAAGAATGAGTGTCCCATTGACTGCTGACCAGTCGCCGGATCGCAGGGAGAGGCTCTCTAATGTTGACAGGAGAACCTTCGGGCGCTTATGACCGATGCCGCATTCAAAACGGATGATGGCGTCAGGCTGGAGAAGCCTGCCTTCTTCTTCGGAGATCGCATTTATGATGACGGCCGTCGCGTGTCTGGAGGAACTTACAAATGGCTCCGTCAGATAAAGGATGGAAGATTGTTTCTTCGGATATGGAGAGGATGTTCCCGTTGTCCTACTTCCAACACATGTCCATCCCTCGAAGATGGAATGGGACATTTCCCAATGTGTCCCCGAAATCACGCTTGGTGACTTTGGCTTCCAGAAGGTAAACCGCCATGATAGTCATGACAGGTCAGCCGTCGGCCTGTTCCCTGCGTCGCGCAAGTCCGATGTTCCGGTCGGGGAGATACCACAGCTTGCCGCTACCTTCCTTAACTCGTTTATGGAAGCGGAGGGTGACTATCCTACTGAGTTCCGTGCGCATGGGTGGATCCATTCTACGGGGAATATTTGGTGGGGCAGGATGGTGGGTTTTGTCCTCACCGATCTTAAAGAGCTGCTAGAGTGTGTGGGACTATACCCGGCGGTCAGGGCCGTACAGTGGGGTATCCCACCAAGCTCTCATAATTTCTTCGGAGTCCTGGAGCGATATGACTCTCTGACGGGGACATTCTTCACCCCGGTTGGAGAGATGGGCCTGGCACTGCACGAGCTGCATGAGGTCTCGGGGCTGGCGTCAGGGGACATTCCTTATGAGGAATATGTCCCTACCACTAAGGAGCTCCACTTTTTGGAAAAAGAGTTTCCCGCAATATATGAGACCTACTGGGAGGTGATGTGCCACTTCCACATCTGCGGCCAGATAACTGCCTGGAGGTCAGGAGGAGTCAAGCAGTTGTCTTGGGCTAGTTATCTGTTCAACAACGTTAACAATAAAGACCTCCCGATAACCCGACTGGCTCCCAGCTCCGATAGGGAAATTGAAGACAGAGATCGACCAGGCTCCGAACAGCTTCTACACCACGGAGTCGAACGAGGACGGTTTCGACCTGACCTGGTTTTTGAAAGCTTTCACCATCAAGCCCGGACTTCCATCTCTAGTCGAGCACTGTTGGCGGGCTTCTTGATGCTGTGGTTTGAAGCGTTGTGTGGTGCCCACGCTGCCACACGAAGTTATTGTTGCCGACGTGGTGTACCCGGCGGTGCTCCTGGCTCATGGTAGCCCCATAGCTCTTCTTCCGGCCGTGGCGGCCGGTATTCAGAGTGGGCTACGGGCGTTAGCCAAGAATTTCTGCGAGCCCCCGAAGACTGTTGACTCCCATGGAAAGCCATATGTCGACTCAGAGGGGAATCCGAAGGTGAAGCGCCCTAACCCTCGGATTGAACTGCCTTACATGTACCTCATGGCTTGGTACGTGATGCATTGCCCTTCTTTGATGACGGCGGCGCGTGGGAGCACGGGTCATGTCCCATTTGTGCAGCGGCTGGAACGTTCGGAGTGGCGTGACACCTACCTGTATTATATTAAGAAGTGTCTTTCCTGCGCCACGAACTACCAGCTCAACCGCTGCTTTCCAGACGTTCCTGGTGCGGCTTTCGGGGAGTTGTTCGCTGATATCGCTGGTCGGGATAACTTCACACAACTGCCTGCGGGAGTCTTCTGGTGGTTGATCAACATCCGGCCGGGATATGTGATGTTCTGGCAAGGGACTTCATGCACCATCGAGCCATACATGCCGAACCGTTTTGCCCGACAGTTCGGCTACGATCAACTCTATGTCGGGAACCCCAATGCTCGGCTCGCCTTCGAAGGGAACCTGTTCGAGGGTGCTCGGGCCTGGTACTACAGTGTGGCTGGAGGGACGGGAGCAACATTCCGTCTACCCATCGAGACGCCCAAATGCCGTACGAGCTTCAGCTTCTGCACTTGGTACTTCCAAGCCAGCCAGACACCAGACCTTGTTCTGGAGTCTTCATGCCTTGAGAGCATCAATGCACATCTCGAGGCCAGGTCAGAGTCCGGTAAACATTCGAAGCTTATCGACCAGTATCTGAAGGCTCATAAGGAGGTCAGGAGACGATCGAGGAGGGAGCCACAAGCAGTGAGGGCGGAGCCGCTACCGACAAGGGCAGAGCCGCGAGCGACAAGGGCTGAGCCACCAGCAATGAGGGAGGAGCCGCGGGCAAGGAGGTCTAAACAGACGGTGAGCAAGCGTCGTCGACACTCTGCTTCTATTGCTGGGCCTGTCCCAAAGAAGGTTCGGAGGGACTTAACAGCCGAAGTCTCTCAATCTGAAGGCACCTCTACTGGAGTTGAGGCTCGTCCTGAAGACGTCCTTGTCAGGGTTGAGGAACTGTTGGAAGATGAAGATTTCCCCACCCTAGTCCGTGCCCCTAGGTCACACCGCAAGACCGTGGAGGAGGGGGAGCTTGTTGACGAACTCACCGCTGGTGATGATGATGAGCGGCTTGAGGTCGACATACTGGGTGAAGAGGATGTTGAGATTCCGGGATTCTCAGCTCAGCCCAAGCTTCCTTCTGCTCATGAAGGGAGAGGTGAGGCACGGCAGCCGGGGTCTCCTAGCGTCTTCATTTCCAGTCCTAGGGCAGTTGACCCTAGTCCTACCACTGGGGTGATCGGAGGCAAGCTTCCTGTTGCGAAGCTTCCTCGCGTTGAGCTGTCGTCTTCTTCGTTATCGGGGGAAAGCGCCTTTGATGACGAGGTCAACTATGGCGATGAACCCGCTCTTCTGATCAGAGCAAATTCTTCCACATCTCGGAGGAGGAAATATATGGGGGCGAGCCATCGACTGCACCATCGCTGGCGATTATCCCTACTGAAGGTATTCTTTCCATCTTCTGTCTAATTTTCTCTTTGCATATTGAAGAGGATGTTCTAACATTCTTCTTTTATGCTGCAGGGCAGCCGGAGACGCCGACGCTACAAACCTCCTCGCGTATCGAGGAGATGGTGAAAGAGTTGACCCAGCCCGAGAGAATCGAGGCTTCAGAGGGGGCAACTGTTGAGATCGGGGAGCCTTCCATTTTGCCGGAAGGGGAAGCAACCACTGAGGTTGAGGAGGCTCTCACTCTGCCGGGCGAGGAGGTTACTGCTGAAGCCGAGGAGACTTCCGCTCCGCAGGATTCGACGTCTCTGGACCTCCAACCTGGTAAGGCAGCTCTGATGCTTTAAATGTTTCGCTTTTCTACCATTGTGGCTAACATCGCGATAACTTGCAGAGAGGACTGAGGGGGCTCAGGTAGAGAGTCCGACGGTCGGTACCCTTCCAGAAGGCCACACAGCTCAGGTCTCGATTGAGGTTTCTGAGGAGGTTGCGCTAACTACTCCATCATTGGTCGTGGGAGGTTCCTGCAGAGGTAGCACCTCCGGAAGCGCCATTGGCCAATCTTGCTCTTGCCGTATCGACGGCCAGCACGACTCTTGTGCAAGAAGATCCGCCTTATATCCCCTATCCTGTGACAGAAAAGGGGTCGGGAAGCTTCCCAGGTGGTGAAGACATAGGGGAACTGGCACGTCAGATGTGTGCAACAATTCTTCGCTTCGATGGGATCATGTATTGATCTCATCTTACGTGGGAGCAGCTCCTTCAAATTTGCCCAGAAGCTTCTCGAAATATGGCCGTGAACATCGAATTAACGGGAGGCCCCTCACTTGCCGAGGCATGTCTGCGGGTGGTGAAGCAACTGGGAGATGACCTGCACGAGCTGGAGTCTTTGGAAAATGCTGGCTCCTTTGATGAGGCCCAGGCCACCTTGACTAGGCTCCTAGCTGCTCAAGAACAAGAGCGACAGGAGGCGGAGGCACAAATGCTGCAGAGGCCCGCAGCCTCGAATATTCCCAGGCTGAATGTCAAAGACTAACCGCCGATTCAAGGGAATCCGAGCTTACCATGCAGAGCACTGAGCAAGTCATCATCAGTGCTCGTGACACCATTGACAAGGCTCGGGACACCATTGCCAAGGCGGAAGCTGTGCTTGCGTTCAATGAGAAGAAGCTCGTTACCATCAAAGAGGAGCTTGAGGAGCAACAAGCTGCTAAGGCGCGAGCTGAAGAGAGTCTGTCTCTACATTCTTCCAGGGTGGAATCTCTGCGAACGCAGCTGGCCGCAAGAAGTTTCTTATCTGAAGAGGAGCTGCGGGACCGGGCTATTATGGAAGCTGAAAGGACGCGCCAACACGAGATTCACCGCCTCAAGGAACAAAACCGTTCCTTGGCGAACCAGGACATTTAGCCTTCTTTTCTTTTTGTAAAGAAAAGACACTCTATTTATCAAGAGTGTTTGTATCCACTTTTACCATTTTTTTGATATAATAAAAGCTTTTGTGAAGTTTTTGGCTCCACCTTCTTTGTTTAGCTGTGGGTGAATCCAACTTCCTGATCACTGGTTGTGAATACTGAACTTAGGTAAGACCAAGTTCTTCAATAAAACGCGGCGTTGACTCTGAGTCTACTCGACGAGACGCGGCATTGATCCACATAGTGAGACGCGGTCATCAGTCCACAGGAATGAGACGCAGCGTTAATCACAGGGTGGAACGCGGTCATCATTTCATAGGAACTGATATTTCGCTAAGTCCTTTTTAATGAGACGCGGCGTCAATCACCAGGCGAAACGCGGTTCTGAATAACGCGAATCTGTCTTGCTAAGAAAGACGCGGGTCGAGCAGACACGAGAGACGCAGCCTTGCCTGCTCAAGGGACGCGGCTTTCCCAACTGCGTTTAGTGCAATCTGATTAAAAGATTTTAGGAGATCTTTGAACGTCAAGTCTTCACTGTCGATTGGGGTTCCGGGTCATCCGTTGCTTCCCAAGGCAGTTGTCCACGCGTCGACTCCTCATTGGGCTCGGGCGTTAATGCCCTTAAATGCAAAGCCGACGCTGGCGGTTGAAAAACCGGCGCTCTCGACGGTTTCCAAAGCAGCGTTCCACGCGTCAGTCCTTGATTGGGCTTTGACGGTCGTGTGCGGCGGTTCCGATTGATGCACCATTAATGACAGTTATTAGGGACTGCCTATAAATAGAGTGCACCTCTCCCTCTTCAACAATCCAACTTAGACTGTTTTCATTGTTTTGCTCCGAGAGAAGTCTCGCCTTCTTTAGAGTTCTGACAGAGATCTGTCTCCATGGGTGATGGTGACTCTGTGGATGAAGATGACCCAAAGCTCTCAGGCTTCTGTCTGGTCTCTTCAGGAGGAAAAGCCTCTTGGATCATCTTGTGCACCTGCGTTTGGACGCGGAAAGGCCAGCTCTGGATAGAGGCCTGCTGGTATGTCCCCCTGATGACATCTATAGCCATCCAGGCCTGCACCTTGGCGTAACCGTCTGAAAGAAGTCTTGGCGCATTCCTTTTCTGGAATTTGCGCCATTGATTCGAACTCTTGAACACGGGCGCTTGACGCGCGCGTTGCTCATTGCGTTTTACAGCCATTGTCTTGACGCGTTTATAGCCAATGCCTTGGATGAATTCAAAGTTTCCGACCTGAATCTTGTAACTCCTGTTCACCCAGCAGAGAGATGGCAATTTTCGGCGTTTACACTTTTTCGCGTCTTGTGCTTTTAGGCGCGGACGCAAGATAAAGCCGCGTTTGAATCCTGCGCATGGCACAGTTTTGACCCGCGTCTGAAGTCTCTAAAGACTGCCGCGTCTGTTATTTAGTTTTCTTTTGTTAAAGTATACTAAGTTCCAGATTTTCTGATTCTCTTATTTGTTCTTTGCAGGTTCGCTGGTCCCCTGGAAGAATGCTTCAACCGGCGAGCTTGTTCAATGTTCACCTATGAGAGAATATATTATGGTCCTCGTCACCTATGAGAGAATATATTATGTCTCTGACGAGGACCCAACCCTCGCCAAGGTCTCTTCAGATCTCCTGTACCAAACATGCCTGATGGCAAGAGATGGTCAGGGTATGCATGACGGCGATGAGGGTCCGGCGGTTGTGGTGGCGGATAAGATCCTCTTCCTCTCCCACTCCAGAAGTGACATCGAGGACATTCCGTTAGATGGCCTGCTGGAGAAAGGGATGGTGATGAATGAAGGGTTGCAGGACTTTCTGCTGCCACCGGACTCAAGAACACCATTGCTCTTAGCTTAGTCAGCTAAGGCGCTTTCAGAGTTTGGCGTTGTTGCCATGGTGCAACCGACTCAATTGTCGTCACAGTCGGGCACTTTCCGGACATCAGGTATTGGAATCAGATGCGGCTTCAAGGAGTGAGTACGGCCCTAAGAGAGAGAGGGACT
>JAVJIF010031206.1:0-24370 GCA_038442645.1 Agave tequilana | reverse complement strand
TAAGGAATTACAACACTACACTTGGAGTACACTACTCCTCTCTCAAACACAATCACCTCTACACAAGAGGGATAGGCTCAAAGCCAAAGCAAATAAAAGATTACAATCTTGGTGATCCAATGATCAAAACAAAATACTTGGTAATCACAATAGACCACAAACAATGTTTCTCACAAAAATAAGATTCTATAGATAGGATTAGAGATGATAGCTCAAGTGTGAGAAAAACAAAGTGTTTGGAAAAGAGAATAACAAAGAAAAACACTTGAGAAAAATACCAAATAGATTCGTAAAGAAAGATCAAAACCAATTCCCCAAAGACTCTCTTTTCTTTGATTTTTTCAACACTTTGAAAACAAGTAAAAGATAAAGATTTTAGGCTGAAAAACTCCTTTTAAACTTGCTGCGAAACACTAAAAAAGATTGAAGAAAAGCTCTTAAATCTTGGTGAAAACAGCTTAAGAGAAGCCCCTATTTATAGGCTCTCAAAATTAAAACCGTTGGGTCAAGAAAAGGTCATTTTTGACCTTCCGGTCGACAAACCGGTCTACCGTCCAACGGTCATATTTTTTATTGTTGAGCCACCGGTCGACCGCCCCAGGCAAAATCGCCTACCGGTCGACCGCCCGCTCGACCGAGCCTAAAGGCACTCAGCCTTTCGGTCGACCGTCCAGTCGACCGGCGCTACTCGAGAGTTGAGTAGTTACAGTCAGTCGACCGCCCGGTCGACCGGCCTTATAGGCAGGCCTTGTGCATGTCCTTGTGCACATCGGGCGACCGACTGTCGACCGAGCTCTGGTTCGTCGACCGGTCAGTCGACCGCCAACAGGCTCAGGCTGGGATTAAAAATTGAAAACTAGTCTTTTTAACTCCTATAAAATCCATAAAATTTCATAAACTCCACAAAATAGGTCCTTATAAATATTTGAAGAATAAATATGTGTGAAAAAAATCAACACACATTACAAACTATTTGAACTATTTTTGTGATATAGAAATTAAGCTTTAACACAAAATTGGTATTTTCCAAAATACAAACTTTGAAATTGAACTCCGATTTTTCTCAAACTTGTATAAATACAAAAAAGAATATTTAAAATTCTTTTGAAGAATAGAGTGTATGGATAGAATCCAATACATATAAAAGTTATATCAATATTTTGATAATAAATCCAAAATAAGTTTTGTTAATTACAAAACTCTAAACACATGAATAGAATCATCAAAATAAGTTTTTTCAAATATATGAAGCATAGATGTATATAGATGAAATCTAATATACAGTAACCATGTAAACTTGTTTTGATTCTATCTATTCATGAAAACTATATATATGAGTACTTGAAATCTAAAACGGTTTTAAACCAAAAACCCAACGTATTAAACTTTTGTGTGTGTGTGAACTTGTGCATATCAACACTAGTCTATCGTACACAAGATCTAAACACAAGCTAAAACTAAACAAACCGAAGTCTTCTTGTAGAACTCCTTCTCCAAGCCAATTCAATCCAAACACGATCCAAAGAGCTTGACTCCATCGAGTTCTAGATGCGATCTTGACAAGCGAGCTCTTGAATCTACAAGTGTTAGCTCCAAAACTTAGTTTAAATCCTTGGTTGAAGCTAAACACCGACTAAGTTCTTGATCAAATATCTAAAACTAAATAAGCACAAGATCATTAGTAATATAGCTACATGAGTTAATTATCATCAATAGAGTGATGGACCTTCGGGCCAACAATATATAAATATATTTTTTTCTCTTTCTTTTTCTTATTTTTTTAAAGGCATAAGAATCTTTGTTTTTGAACCCTAAGTGTGTAGTGTATAAAGTATGCATATTTCATCAAGATAAAAATCAAGACTAAATTACTTTTTTAAATTTTTCTTCCTAACCCTAGAAATCAAACAAATAATCTTAGTCTGACCAAGTATAAGAAATCCTAATTATGATATCCTATTCCTTAAAATTAACTTAATTTCTTACAAAATAGGCTAAAATATTGTTTCTCTTTTCAAAAAGTTTTTAACAGTAAAGAAAATGTTATATATTTTTTATATTTTTTTAAATAAAAGAAAATCTATGTATGTTAGAACCTCCCCACACCATCTCATGCATTGTCCTTAATGTATGAATGAATTCATTAATGCATGAAAAAGAAGAAAGGGAAGGAAAATATTATCTTAAGGTGGTGGTTCCGGTAATGGTCGGATTGGGCAATCGTTGATGCCCAATCAAGATAATGTGGTGGTTCATGAAACCCAGATAATGTGGTGGTTCATGAAACCCACTTTTTAGACCTCTTTTCTATTTACATATTTAAAATCTCTAATAAGAATAGGATCATGCAAGATTCTATCATGAAATTATCCTTTTCTATGACCAATCTTGAAAAATCATCACTGAGTCATTATAGTTTATACCTATGTAACAAAAGAATGTGATTTGGTGGAATGGTTGACTTGAGCTCAAGAGTGATAAGTTCGGGACCATTACTAACTCGAAAAAATCAAGTGTAGGTTCAAGAGTCGATATTGGTTCAATAGTTGAGTCCAAACAAAAAATTAAAATTCACATTCTCTTCTTATCAATGGAATGTTATTTTCCAAATTGGTGGTTCAATTTCAAAGTCTAATAGGTACGAGAATCAATGCTGACTCAAAAAATGGGTCCAAATTGAGTAATGATATCGGAGTCAACATAGATTCAAAAATTGGAATGAATCACATAGTTATGAATTTGGGTCACATTCATGTTTTGTTCAATTTCATTGAAATGAAAACTTGCCAATTTGTCAATGGGTTGATATTGTAAAGTTCAAGGTAATGTGAGAAAATTGAGTCTTGGTCAAAATCTCCAAGATACCATGATTCTGATTCATATCAAGATGGCTAGGGCAATCGAGAATGGTCAAAATGTGTCAGTAGAGTTTTCTCATTCCTATTTTCGCTATATGATCAACGACTCATTGTGCTTCTATCCTATTGACAGATTATTTTCCATATTCCTATCTAAGTCCATAGGTCTTCTTGTTGTGGGACTAGAAAATGGAGTAAGTAGAATCTTGGATTTGGAAGTCTTGTCAGAATTGTGAGTCCATCATTTTCAGTTTTTGTTCTTGGGACTCGATCATGACTTCTATACTCTTAATCACCTCAGATTTTTCTTCTATGGGTTGACATGACTAGGAAAATTTGAAACATGAATGTTGAATAGTGGTTGATAATATGACTCAGGGAGTTGTATCCCCATTGACTCTGTGAAGAGTAGTGATAATTGTTCATGTCTCGTTCATAATATTGGACTGGGGCATATATTGATTCAGATAAGATCAATCAGGCAAAATTGGTTCGTTAAAGTTATGATATACCGGGTTGGTAATATCCAAGTCAAAAAAATTAGGGTGAAGTATGGATCACTATATGCATAAGAATAATTGTGACTGTAATCCATATCACCAAGATGTCAAAAAAAAAAAACAAAAACAAGCAAATGAACAAAAAAAGAAATCTAGCCTAAGTTACGGTAGACCTTAGACCTAGACGACTCCTACCTGGTTAGACTGTCAACGTGGGTTTATTATAGAATCTGACCATAAGTTAATCAGCCAGATCAGGGCAAGATTGGTGGGAGGTATCTATGCTAAAAATGACGTGCCTAATTAAGCTAAACCATCAGCCTTCGAGATTTCGCCTCTCAATCCCCGACCTTTGACACTGATTTGGCAAGAGTCAAATTCTAATAAAACTTCCACTTTAGGTCAGTCCCTATTGAGTCCGAGATGTCCTAGGACCAACGTCTACTCAGTTTTAGTTAGGCTTGGGTTAGTGAATGAGGAGATTGTGTGCGCTAAGGGAGGGTAATGACTTCCCATCTTATCTTGTTTATAGGAAAAGCCCTGAATTCAATTTAGTACAACATGTACATGTGTATAAAAAGTAACACTTAAACAATGTAAACAATTCAAAAGTGTTCTTATGCTACATGCTATGCATACATACCTTTTCTCCAGCACTCTGCAACAGTAATATAAATGTAAACGAAATTAGACAAATGCCTAAATGTAAAGTCTAAACCGTTTGTAGCATTTAACAAACATCAAGTTACTGTTGAAATAAAATTAGTGTGTACAGAGTATTAAACAGAAAATTTAAGCTCTACAGAATATGTATTTTTCCAATTGACCCACGCTGCAAAAAAATAGAAGTGAGTAGTTCACTCTGTCTGCTGCACCAACGCGGCTTTTTTTTGCGTTTTCGCGGTAGAACAAAAAGCTTATAGGCTCTATGATAGGTAGTAAAAAGTGCATATTTATCAATACATTACTATCACATTTTCATATTTATTCCTATAATTTTGCACATTTACTAATATTTTATTATTTATTGTGTGCAGGCCTTGAGTAATTAATTAAATAAAGAATAAAAACTTAAAAGAAGCCAAAAGCCCATATTCAAGCCCAATGCAAAAGTTGCAATTATCAAATATCAAAGTTGCAATTACCAAGTGCAAAAGTTGCAAATACTAAAAGAAGAGGGAAAGGATAGACTTCTATTCAACCCTAAATGCTTGCAGAGATAGGATTTAGCCAGTTTTCATTCTTTGTAGTTTAGATTTTTCTTTTCTTTTTATGTATTTTAATTTGTATGTAAGCTTAGGTTAGATGAAGATTCATGTAAGTAAGGAGAGAGAGCTTATGTTGAGAGTGACACCGATGTACCCTCTCCTTTCTTCCATCGTTTCACGCAATAAAGGTAATATTTGTTGTTCTTCTTTACTTTCATTTTCTTTTTCTTCTTTCTACTTTACCTCTTTTATTTTTGATGGGCTTACTGTAGGTGCCCGGAAGGAGATTTAGGTGAGAAGGATCGGGGTGTAAAATATTTCCTTGAATCAGTTAAAACAATTACAACCAGACTTTCCTTTCTTCGGTTACAAGGAGGGAGGATGTTGAATCTTGAATCCCCCTTTGTTTAATGCTGGTTCTTCGTGTGGCGGTGGAGAGTGAATCTTGTTCTCCGTTGACCGGATGACTATTTGGACCGTCGGGGATCTTCTCTTCGGTCGGTAGAGAGAGTAACTCGGCTCTGTCTACCAAAACTCTAGAAGAGGAGCTAGGCAAAGAGCAGCTAGTACGCAGTAAGCTTGCTGAAGAGTCTTCTCTCCTTCTCTGTTGACGATGCCTTCGTCCGGTGATCGTGCGTGTCTCTCTCTACGCGTGTTGGATGCGTATGCCTGTATGTAGGTACGTCTCTCCCTGTGTGTCTTGTTTTGTTGATGCCAACAGGGCTATTTATAGAGGTCCCTGGGGATGAACGTGCCCCTGAAAACGCTCCACAATGAGGGGCCACTTCCCGCTACGTGTGCGGTGACTGGCCCCTTATTTCGGGTAGTTGCAACCGAGACGCGGGCGTCAAGCCAACGCGTCCTGATGCTGAGACGCGGGTGTCGAGAGTCAACGCGCTTGATCCTGAGACGCGGGCGTTGAGCCAGCGCGTCTTGATCCTGAGACGCGGGCGTTGAGCCAGCGCGTCCTGATGCTGAGACGCGGGTGTCGAGCCAACGCGTCCTGATGCTGAGACGCGGGCGTCGAGCCCACGCGTCCTGATGCTGAGACGCGGGTGTCGAGCCAACGCGTCTTGAGTTGGATCTCTGCTTTTAAAGGCTTGTCTGTTTTTTAGACAGCCTACAGAACCCCCTCCAAAGTTTTCGATATTCCGCAGTTAAATGGGACGGATTTCGAATACTTTGGATTTTAGCCGCGTTCGCCTTTATGACTGGACTATTAATGCTCCGGGTTTGATCTTATCTGGAGTTGGTCTTTGTGAGTGTACTGTTGAACTCTTTGAAGCCATCAGAGTTGATCGTGTTGAGTGTCTAGATACACAGTCTAAACCTCCCCGATCGCTTTTAGTCTGTCACGAGTGCGCTTTTGACCAGGAGTGGTTGGCCTTCTGCTTGTGCCAGTGTACTGTTGAACTGATTTGCAGAAGCCGAACGCAGGTTTTTTTTTTTGAAAGGCAGAGACTGCCTTAAAGACGCGACTTCCATGGGGTGCGTCTTTTGGTGATAGGAACGCGACTAATATTCCATGAGGTAGACGCGATGTTTAGCCTGCTTGGGAGGACGCGAATTTTAGAGAGACGCGTCTTTTGGATGCAGACGCGATTTTCTGGACACAACGCGACTTTCTGGGTGCATTTATGGTGATGCTGACGGGGCATGTCCATCGGAGAGGCGCGTTCTTTGGGCGCGAATCTGTGCCATGTCATGATTACGCCGCCAGCTGGCCTGGGGAACCGGAGAGGTTTTCTCCGTTAGGCGCGCGGATTCCCGGTTCATTAAATGAACTGCTCCACGTGTCGAATGATGACTCGCGGCGGGGTCACGACGCATGATCTTCTCTGTTCAGAAATGATCTGGTTACACGCGTCACGTGGCACTCGCTGCAGCGTCTATCGGGCCACACGCCGCGTATCTTCGCGAATCTTTGTGCCTATAAAAGGCCACAGTTAGAGAGATTTGTCTTCTTCTCCGAACGCGCTTACTCAGAGATTTAAGAGAGTTCTTCTTCTCCATTACTGCTCATCTTCTTCATTGACCTCTGATCACCAATGGCACCCAAGGCCAAGCCGACCGCGTCGTCCTCCAAGGCGACCATTGCCGAGGCCCAAGGGGGCGCTTCCTCCGTGCAGGATGTTTTCCGAGGTAAAGATGCCATTTTGGCTAAGCTTCACCGTTACTGGAAGTTTTAGAGAACCCTAAAAAAAAACTCTTAACACAGAATATGAACGGTTTGATTCTCAGACGCAGTCTCGGACGCGGTCTTTGAGTTGATAACCGAGGCGCGGGTTTGATGACCTAACGCCAGTGAACTCTGCACTTCGGGTCCTTCACTTAGAGATTTCCTAACTGTGAAGGATCTGGACGCGGTCTTGGTTTGCAGAACGCGGATTTGATCCTTGCGTTCTGTGCCACTTGACGCGGATTTGCAGGTCTGGACGCGGGTTTTGATAACTTCTGCGTCCAGTATTTTTCTGCGTTTGAACGCAGATTCGCAGGTCTGGACGCGAATTTTGATAATTCCTGCGTCCAGTTTCTCTTCTGCGTTTGGACGCAGATTCGCAGGTCTGGACGCGAATTTTGATAATTCCTGCGTCCAGTTTCTCTTCTGCATTTGGAACATAGCATTTTTCCTTGCTTTTAATGAAGTATCTGACTAAGTGTCCTTTTCTTTCGCAGTGCGACATGTTTCTGGCTCACTTGCCAAGACGCGCCACTTTGGACATGTAGGTGGTGCTGACCAGGGCTTGACCTTCGTGCTAAGAATGAGTGTCCCATTGACTGCTGACCAGTCGCCGGATCGCAGGGAGAGGCTCTCTAATGTTGACAGGAGAACCTTTCGGGCGCTTATGACCGATGCCGCATTCAAAACGGATGATGGCGTCAGGCTGGAGAAGCCTGCCTTCTTCTTCGGAGATCGCATTCATGATGACGGCCGTCGCGTGTCTGGAGGAACTTACAAATGGCTCCGTCAGATAAAGGATGGAAGATTGTTTCTTCCGGATATGGAGAGGATGTTCCCGTTGTCCTACTTCCAACACATGTCCATCCCTCGGAAGATGGAATGGGACATTTCCCAATGTGTCCCCGAAATCACCTTGGTGACTTTGGCTTCCAGAAGGTAAACCGCCATGATAGTCATGACAGGTCAGCCGTCGGCCTGTTCCCCGCGTCGCGCAAGTCCGATGTTCCGGTCGGGGAGATACCACAGCTTGCCGCTACCTTCCTTAACTCGTTTATGGAAGCGGAGGGTGACTATCCTACTGAGTTCCGTGCGCATGGGTGGATCCATTCTACGGGGAATATTTGGGGGCAGGATGGTGGGTTTTGTCCTCACCGATCTTAAAGAGCTGCTAGAGTGTGTGGGACTATACCCGGCGGTCAGGGCCGTACAGTGGGGTATCCCACCAAGCTCTCATAATTTCTTCGGAGTCCTGGAGCGATATGACTCTCTGACGGGGACATTCTTCACCCCGGTTGGAGAGATGGGCCTGGCACTGCACGAGCTGCATGAGGTCTCGGGGCTGGCGTCAGGGGACATTCCTTATGAGGAATATGTCCCTACCACTAAGGAGCTCCACTTTTTGGAAAAAGAGTTTCCCGCAATATATGAGACCTACTGGGAGGTGATGTGCCACTTCCACATCTGCGGCCAGATAACTGCCTGGAGGTCAGGAGGAGTCAAGCAGTTGTCTTGGGCTAGTTATCTGTTCAACAACGTTAACAATAAAGACCTCCCGATAACCCGACTGGCTCCCAGCTCCGATAGGGAAATTGAAGACAGGATCGACCAGGCTCCGAACAGCTTCTACACCACGGAGTCGAACGAGGACGGTTTCGACCCTGACCTGGTTTTTGAAAGCTTTCACCATCAAGCCCGGACTTCCATCTCTAGTCGAGCACTGTTGGCGGGCTTCTTGATGCTGTGGTTGAAGCGTTGTGTGGTGCCCACGCTGCCACACGAAGTTATTGTTGCCGACGTGGTGTACCCGGCGGTGCTCCTGGCTCATGGTAGCCCATAGCTCTTCTTCGGCCGTGGCGGCCGGTATTCAGAGTGGGCTACGGGCGTTAGCCAAGAATTTCTGCGAGCCCCCGAAGACTGTTGACTCCATGGAAAGCCATATGTCGACTCAGAGGGGAATCCGAAGGTGAAGCGCCCTAACCCTCGGATTGAACTGCCTTACACGTACCTCATGGCTTGGTACGTGATGCATTGCCCTTCTTTGATGACGGCGGCGCGTGGGAGCACGGGTCATGTCCCATTTGTGCAGCGGCTGGAACGTTCGGAGTGGCGTGACACCTACCTGTATTATATTAGGAAGTGTCTTTCCTGCGCCACGAACTACCAGCTCAACCGCTGCTTTCCAGACGTTCCTGGTGCGGCTTTCGGGGAGTTGTTCGCTGATATCGCTGGTCGGGATAACTTCACACAACTGCCTGCGGGAGTCTTCTGGTGGTTGATCAACATCCGGCCGGGATATGTGATGTTCGGCAAGGGACTTCATGCACCATCGAGCCATACATGCCGAACCGTTTTGCCCGACAGTTCGGCTACGATCAACTCTATGTCGGGAACCCCAATGCTCGGCTCGCCTTCGAAGGGAACCTGTTCGAGGGTGCTCGGGCCTGGTACTACAGTGTGGCTGGAGGGACGGGAGCAACATTCCGTCTACCCATCGAGACGCCCAAATGCCGCACGAGCTTCAGCTTCTGCACTTGGTACTTCCAAGCCAGCCAGACACCAGACCTTGTTCCGGAGTCTTCATGCCTTGAGAGCATCAATGCACATCTCGAGGCCAGGTCAGAGTCCGGTAAACATTCGAAGCTTATCGACCAGTATCTGAAGGCTCATAAGGAGGTCAGGAGACGATCGAGGAGGGAGCCACAAGCAGTGAGGGCGGAGCCGCTACCGACAAGGGCAGAGCCGCGAGCGACAAGGGCTGAGCCACCAGCAATGAGGGAGGAGCCGCGGGCAAGGAGGTCTAAACAGACGGTGAGCAAGCGTCGTCGACACTCTGCTTCTATTGCTGGGCCTGTCCCAAAGAAGGTTCGGAGGGACTTAACAGCCGAAGTCTCTCAATCTGAAGGCACCTCTACTGGAGTTGAGGCTCGTCCTGAAGACGTCCTTGTCAGGGTTGAGGAACCGTCGGAAGATGAAGATTTCCCCACCCTAGTCCGTGCCCCTAGGTCACACCGCAAGACCGTGGAGGAGGGGGAGCTTGTTGACGAACTCACCGCTGGTGATGATGATGAGCGGCTTGAGGTCGACATAATGGGTGAAGAGGATGTTGAGATTCCGGGATTCTCAGCTCAGCCCGAGCTTCCTTCTGCTCATGAAGGGAGAGGTGAGGCACGGCAGCCGGGGTCTCCTAGCGTCTTCATTTCCAGTCCTAGGGCAGTTGACCCTAGTCCTACCACTGGGGTGATCGGAGGCAAGGCTCCTGTTGCGAAGCTTCCTCGCGTTGAGCTGTCGTCTTCTTCGTTATCGGGGGAAAGCGCCTTTGATGACGAGGTCGACTATGGCGATGAACCCGCTCTTCCTGATCAGAGCAAATTCTTCCACATCTCGGAGGAGGAAATATATGGGGGCGAGCCATCGACTGCACCATCGCTGGCGATTATCCCTACTGAAGGTATTCTTTCCATCTTCTGTCTAATTTTCTCTTTGCATATTGAAGAGGATGTTCTAACATTCTTCTTTTATGCTGCAGGGCCAGCCGGAGACGCCGACGCTACAACCTCCTCGCGTATCGAGGAGATGGTGAAAGAGTTGACCCAGCCCGAGAGAATCGAGGCTTCAGAGGGGGCAACTGTTGAGATCGGGGAGCCTTCCATTTTGCCGGAAGGGGAAGCAACCACTGAGGTTGAGGAGGCTCTCACTCTGCCGGGCGAGGAGGTTACTGCTGAAGCCGAGGAGACTTCCGCTCCGCAGGATTCGACGTCTCTGGACCTCCAACCTGGTAAGGCAGCTCTGATGCTTTAAATGTTTCGCTTTTCTACCATTGTGGCTAACATCGCGATAACTTGCAGAGAGGACTGAGGGGGCTCAGGTAGAGAGTCCGACGGTCGGTACCCTTCCAGAAGGCCACACAGCTCAGGTCTCGATTGAGGTTTCTGAGGAGGTTGCGCTAACTACTCCATCATTGGTCGTGGAGGTTCCTGCAGAGGTAGCACCTCCGGAAGCGCCATTGGCCAATCTTGCTCTTGCCGTATCGACGGCCAGCACGACTCTTGTGCGAGAAGATCCGCCTTATATCCCCTATCCTGTGACAGAAAAGGGGTCGGGAAGCTTCCCAGGTGGTGAAGACATAGGGGAACTGGCACGTCAGATGGTGCAACAATTCTTCGCTTCGATGGGATCATGTATTGATCTCATCTTACGTGGGAGCAGCTCCTTCAAATTTGCCCAGAAGCTTCTCGAAAATATGGCCGTGAACATCGAATTAACGGGAGGCCCCTCACTTGCCGAGGCATGTCTGCGGGTGGTGAAGCAACTGGGAGATGACCTGCACGAGCTGGAGTCTTTGGAAAATGCTGGCTCCTTTGATGAGGCCCAGGCCACCTTGACTAGGCTCCTAGCTGCTCAAGAACAAGAGCGACAGGAGGCGGAGGCACAAATTGCTGCAGAGGCCCGCAGCCTCGAATATTCCCAGGCTGAATGTCAAAGACTAACCGCCGATTCAAGGGAATCCGAGCTTACCATGCAGAGCACTGAGCAAGTCATCATCAGTGCTCGTGACACCATTGCCAAGGCTCGGGACACCATTGCCAAGGCGGAAGCTGTGCTTGCGTTCAATGAGAAGAAGCTCGTTACCATCAAAGAGGAGCTTGAGGAGCAACAAGCTGCTAAGGCGCGAGCTGAAGAGAGTCTGTCTCTACATTCTTCCAGGGTGGAATCTCTGCGAACGCAGCTGGCCGCAAGAATTTCTTATCTGAAGAGGAGCTGCGGGACCGGGCTATTATGGAAGCTGAAAGGACGCGCCAACACGAGATTCACCGCCTCAAGGAACAAACCGTTCCTTGGCGAACCAGGACATTTAGCCTTCTTTTTTTTTTTGTAAAGAAAAGGACACTCTATTTATCAAGAGTGTTTGTATCCACTTTTACCATTTTTTTGATATAATAAAAGCTTTTGTGAAGTTTTTGGCTCCACCTTCTTTGTTTAGCTGTGGGTGAATCCAACTTCCTGATCACTGGTTGTGAATACTGAACTTAGGTAAGACCAAGTTCTTTCAATAAAACGCGGCGTTGACTCTGAGTCTACTCGACGAGACGCGGCATTGATCCACATAGTGAGACGCGGTCATCAGTCCATAGGAATGAGACGCAGCGTTAATCACAGGGTGGAACGCGGTCATCATTTCATAGGAACTGATATTTCGCTAAGTCCTTTTAATGAGACGCGGCGTCAATCACCAGGCGAAACGCGGTTCTGAATAACGCGAATCTGTCTTGCTAAGAAAGACGCGGGTCGAGCAGACACGAGAGACGCAGCCTTGCCTGCTCAAGGGACGCGGCTTTCCCAACTGCGTTTAGTGCAATCTGACTTAAAAGATTTTAGGAGATCTTTGAACGTCAAGTCTTCACTGTCGATTGGGGTTCCGGGTCATCCGTTGCTTCCCAAGGCAGTTGTCCACGCGTCGACTCCTCATTGGGCTCGGGCGTTAATGCCCTTAAATGCAAAACCGACGCTGGCGGTTGAAAAACCGGCGCTCTCGACGGTTTCCAAAGCAGCGTTCCACGCGTCAGTCCTTGATTGGGCTTTGACGGTCGTGCGCGGCGGTTCCGATTGATGCACCATTAATGACAGTTATTAGGGACTGCCTATAAATAGAGTGCACCCTCTCCCTCTTCAACAATCCAACTTAGACTGTTTTCATTTGTTTTGCTCCGAGAGAAGTCTCGCCTTCTTTAGAGTTTCTGACAGAGATCTGTCTCCATGGGTGATGGTGACTCTGTGGATGAAGATGACCCAAAGCTCTCAGGCTTCTGTCTGGTCTCTTCAGGAGGAAAAGCCTCTTGGATCATCTTGTGCACCTGCGTTTGGACGCGGAAAGGCCAGCTCTGGATAGAGGCCCCTGCTGGTATGTCACCCTGATGACATCTATAGCCCATCCAGGCCTGCACCTTGGCGTAACCGTCTGAAAGAAGTCTTGGCGCATTCCTTTTCTGGAATTTGCGCCATTGATTCGAACTCCTCTGAACGCGGGCGCTTGACGCGCGCGTTGCTCATTGCGTTTTACAGCCATTGTCTTGACGCGTTTTATAGCCAATGCCTTGGATGAATTCAAAGTTTCCGACCTGAATCTTGCAACTCCTGTTCACCCAGCAGAGAGATGGCAATTTTCGGCGTTTACACTTTTTCGCGTCTTGTGCTTTTAGGCGCGGACGCAAGATAAAGCCGCGTTTGAATCCTGCGCATGGCACAGTTTTGACCCGCGTCTGAAGTCTCTAAAGACTGCCGCGTCTGTTACTTAGTTTTCTTTTGTTAAAGTATACTAAGTTCCAGATTTTCTGATTCTCTTATTTGTTCTTTGCAGGTTCGCTGGTCCCCTGGAAGAATGCTTCAACCGGCGAGCTTGTTCAATGTTCACCTATGAGAGAATATATTATGGTCCTCGTCACCTATGAGAGAATATATTATGTCTCTGACGAGGACCCAACCCTCGCCAAGGTCTCTTCAGATCTCCTGTACCAAACATGCCTGATGGCAAGAGATGGTCAGGGTATGCATGACGGCGATGAGGGTCCGGCGGTTGTGGTGGCGGATAAGATCCTCTTCCTCTCCCACTCCAGAAGTGACATCGAGGACATTCCGTTAGATGGCCTGCTGGGGAAAGGGATGGTGATGAATGAAGGGTTGCAGGACTTTCTGCTGCCACCGGACCTCAAGAACACCATTGCTCTTAGCTTAGTCAGCTAGGGCGCTTTCAGAGTTTGGCGTTGTTGCCATGGTGCAACCGACTCCAATTGTCGTCACAGTCGGGCACTTTCCCGGACATCATGTATTTGGAATCAGATGCGGCTTCAAGGAGTGAGTACGGCCTCTAAGAGAGAGAGGGACTTCTTTGTACTCCTTAATTGTAACACTCAATCTTATTGTATAAGAGAGCGTTTTGTATCACTTTCATATGCTTGAATATCAATAAAAGTGACACTTTTCTTTTTGCCTCTTTTTGTTGTCTTGAATGTTTTGTTTTAGAAGCAAAAGAATGATTTTGGTGGACCCGCCACTTTATAAAAGAAAGTGACAGGGGGAATGCGTACTCCCAGAGAAGGTGAACTTTTGTCAAGTGTCTGGGATTGACTTGATTCAAGGTCAGCTGGGGAATTTGATAAAACATTGTCAGCGGTGTAATGTTAACCTAACAATGTCTTTAGGTGGACCTGTTATTCTGTTGAAGAGAATAACAAGTGAAACTAGACCCGCGAGGAATCTAGTGAAGCTTTTACCGTTAGAGGTGTGATATTAACTTAACGGGTTGGAGATAGTCTTGTCAGAAGTGTGTGGTGTTAACTCGACAAGGATGTGAGTCAGAGGTGTGATATTAACTTAACTCAGAATGTCACTGTCATAGGTGTAATGTTTAACGTAACAGTGAGGTAATGCTAGAGGTGTGATGTTGAACTTAGCATTGGTCATCTCGACTTAGACGAGGAAGTCGAGGAACGGTCATGGCCATAGGTGTATTGTTGAACTTAGCGATGACTCGGATGCTAGAGGTGTAGTGTTAACTTGGCATCATTCATCTCGGCTTGAACAAGGAAGTCGAGGAAAGGTCATGGCCATAGGTGTATTGTTGAACTTAGCGATGACTCAGATGCTAGAGGTGTATTGTTAACTTGGCATCATGCATTTCAGCTTCGATATGGAAGACTGAAGAAAAGTGACTGTCAGAGGTGAATATTAAACCTGGCAGAAACTTGAAGTGCTGCTTAGAGGTATAATGTTAACTTAAACAGCGGTTTGTCAGAGGTGTGATATTAACTTGACAAGAATTGGCTTGAGCGAAAACGGTTTGAGGACCTGTCATTCTATGAATGAGAATTGACAAGTGAGATTTGAAGTGCCAGAGGTGTAGTGTTAACTTGGCAAAATGTAGAGTTGACAAGCAAGATTTGTACTCTACAAGGGGTATCTCATTACCAGAGGTATGGTGTTAACTTGGCAACGATTGTTTTTTTGTTGTCCTACCATTCTGTGGATGAGAATTGGTAAGGGATTTTGGAGGAAAGAGTGGAATCAAGTCCACTTAGGATTTTTAGCAAACCCTCAGCTATCAACGGGTTTGAGGTGCCTTTACCAACTACCGTTTGAGTTGGCTAGCCATGCTATTCCCCTCAGCATGATGAGTTGTCGAGGACTTATGTTGGGCTTAAAAGCCAACATTTCCTCTATCCTTAGCCGTCGGAGGCGCCGGATCAAATGGGAACGTGTCCCTTAGGATTTTTAGCAAATCCTCAGCTGTCAACGGGTTTGACATGCCTTTACCAACTACCGTTTGAGCTGGGCTAGTCATGCTATTCCCCTCAGCATGATGAGTTGTCGAGGATTTATGTCGGGCTTAAAGGCCAACATTTTCCTCTATCCTTAGCCGTCGAGGGCGTCGGATCAAATGGGAACGTGTCCCTTAGGATTTTTAGCAAATCCTCAGCTGTCAACGGGTTTGACATGCCTTTACCAACTACCGTTTGAGCTGGGCTAGTCATGCTATTCCCCTCAGCATGATGAGTTGTCGAGGATTTATGTCGGGCTTAAAGGCCAACATTTTCCTCTATCCTTAGCCGTCGAGGGCGTCGGATGTTTGATCAGAGGTGTACTTTTAACTTGATCGGAGGAGGAGTACTATTAAGGATAGTACTTCTTCAAGAATTTGCCATTGATCGGCATCATGAGTGTATCGCCATTTGAAGTTATGAGGCGATATGACCCATTTGAGTAGACTGACTCTACCACAAATGGTCCTTCCCATTTGGGTTGAAATTTTCCTTTGTCTTGTGCGTCATGACCATGGGTCTTCGGACGGCTAAGACAAGGTCGCCTTTCTTGAAAGTTCGCATTTTAACTTTCTTGTTGAAGGCTCTGGTGATTCGAGCTTGATAGAGCTCGATTTGCTGTTGGGCCTGCAAACGCTTGTCGTCTAAGGCTTCCAACTCCTGGAGTCGCTGCTGATGCTTCTCCTCAGTTGTCATCTCCGCTGTCAAGGCGACGCGTAGAGATGGAATTTGGATTTCCAGTGGAAGGACGGCTTCGCATCCGTATACCAAGGAAAATGGCGTGGCTTTAGTTGGGGTTCGCACCGTTGTGCGGTAGGCCCATAAGCATTCACCCAGCTTGTCGTCCCAGTCCCGTTGACTTTTCGAGACAAATTTCTTGAGAAGCTTGCCAATAGTCTTGTTGAAGGCTTCTGCAAGACCGTTAGCAGCAGGATAGTATGCCGTTGAGGACACACTCTGGATTCTGAACTTCGCGCAGAATCTCTGGAAAGCCTGGCTGATGAACTGGGGTCCATTGTCATGGATGATACGCCGAGGCACACCGAAGCGGTAAATAACGTGATGTTTCACGAACTTGATCACGTTAGAAGATTTTACCTCTTTCAAAGGGATAGCTTCGGCCCACTTTGAGAAGTAATCGGTTATCGCTAGAATGAACCGATGTCCTTTCGATGATGGTGGGCTGATAGGGCCAACCACGTCCATCCCCCACATTTCAAACGGCCAGGTAGAGGTCGTAGAGTGGAGGTACCCTGGTGCTTGATGGATGAAATCGCCGTGTATTTGACAGGCGTGACATCTCTTAGCATAAGCGACAGCATCGGCGATCATTTTTGGCCAATAGTAACCCAACCTTGGAGTCGATGTGCCAATTTTGGGCCAGGTTGATGAGCTCCACAAGTACCGTCGTGGGCCTCTTTCAATACCCCTGGGCTTCTTTGGTGAGAGACACCGGAGCAGGATTCCGTCATGCGATCGACGATACAATGTTCGCGAAATCGCATTATAGTAGAATTTGGGGGCTTTCCTTCGGATGGCAGCCGCCTCCTTGGCGTCTCAGGCAAGATGCCGTATAAGACAAAATCAATGTAGGGGAATCGCCAGTCTTAAGCTCTAGACCGGTTGACAATTCCAGCACTTCTTTGCCTCGATGATCTCCCTTTGACCTCTGGCAGTCTTGAGAGTATTTTTTGGACAGTACAGGTCGTGGCTATAGACGAATATCTTCTCCATTGCTCCAGTTGGAAGAGCTAAGGAGGCTGCCAGGGATGCGAGTGCATCTGCGTGCGCATTTTGCCTGCGCGGTACATGGTCGATGTAGAAGTTTGAAAACCCTCGGCCATGCGGATAGTTGCGTTGTAATAGGGTACTAAGTCCTCATGTCTGACTTCGTACTCCCCGCGAATTTGACTGACGATGAGTTTAGAGTCACCGTACGCTTCGAGATTTTTAACGCCAATCTCATCGGCGAGCTGCATCCCAATCAATAGAGCATTGTATTCCGCCACATTGTTGGAACAAGGCTCCGTTAGTGAGACAGCTCGGGGAATCACATAATTTTGTGGGGAGACGAGTATCACTCCTACCCCCGCTACTATGTCCCTTCGGCTTGTCCTTGATGCACCGTCGAAGAAAAGTTGCCACACTTGACTTTCGAACGATGTCTGAGTCAGGTAGGCTTCGGCACTTCGTCTGGGAGATCCTCGTAGACTTTGGCTGCCCTTGGATCTGGGTGTTCAGCTAGGAAGTCTGCATACCGCTTGTCCCTTAATGGCTTTCTGCGGCAGAAAGTGCATATCATACTGGGATAGCAACATGGCCCATTTTGCCAGCCGGCCATTCAACGAGGAAGGCTTTGTCATGAGTAACCTCAGAGGGTTGACTTTTGATATGACATTTATAGTTTGGCCTACTAGATAGTGTCGCATTTTCTGAATAGCGAACACCAGCGCCAAACATTCCTTCTCGATCGGGTTGTACCGATGTTCGGCTCCGATCATTGTTCTACTTAGGTAGTAGATTGCTTGTTCTCGTCCTTGTTCATCATTCTGAGCTAGTAGAGCTCCCAGGGAATGATCCATTGCTCGAACATATACAAGAAAGGCTTTCCGGACACCGGAGCTGCAAGAACTGGTGGTTGGGTGAGGTAGTGTTTGATCTCCTCAAATGCTTTTGACAAGCGTCGTCCCAAATGAATGAAACACCCTTTTTCATCAGCTTGGCGAAGGGTTGGCATCTCCCGGAAAGGTTTGATATGAACCTGCGGATGTACGCCAATCGTCCTTGTAATCCCCTGAGCTCCTTGAGGCTTCTGGGGGGTTGCATCTCTTGGATAGCGCGGACTTTCTCCGGATCCAAATGGATTCCTGTGGAAGTCACAACAAATCCTAGGAATTTGCCACTGGCTACCCCAGGAAGGACTTGGTGGGGTTCATCTTCAATTGATGAGCCCGCATGATGTCGAAGACCACCTTCAGGTCTGCTATGTGATCACCTTTAGTGCGACTTTTCACCGCGATGTCATCGACATAACATTCCACCGTTTTGCGTATCTGCTGATGGAAAATGACGTTCATGGCCCTTTGGTATGTTGCCCCTGCATTTTTCAGTCCAAAAGGCATGACAGTATAGCAATATACCCCTAGAGGAGTCCTGAAGGAGGTATGCTTTTCGTCATCGGGATACATCTTGATTTGATTGTATCCTGAGAACCGTCCATAAAGGACATTCGCTCGAATCCACAAGTATTGTCAATCATGACATCTGTGATTGGCAATGGGAATTCGTCTTTGGGGCAGGCCTCGTTTAGATCACGGAAGTCGATGCAGATCCGGATCTTCCCATTCTTCTTGGTGACGGGGACGATGTTGGCTACCCAGTCGGGATGCTGTTCCTCCCTGATGAAGCCAGAATCAATAAGCTTTCTGACTTCTGATTGAATTGCCTCCATTATCTCTGGACGGAACCGTCGCTGCTGTTGTTTAACAGGCTTCATGTCCGGATTGATGTTGAGGCGATGCATAGCCACTTGAGGATCAAGTCCAGGCATGTCCTCATAATTCCAGGCGAAGACGTCTATATACTCTTGTACAAGAGATATTAGATCCTCCTTTCCGAAGGTGACAAGCCGTCACTTATGAAAATGGGCTTGGGTTGGCCTCATCTCCTAGGTTGATTTGAACAACCTTATCTTCTGTGGGTGGCTCACGCTGTTCAAAGCGGATATCCCAAAGAGCATTCAAATGTTTGATCCAAGGATCTGTATCAGGTTGGATCATTTCTTCATCTTCATCTTCCAGATGGCCTGTTGAAACCATGTTTACTGAAAGCCCTTTGAAGATGTTGCCGACACTGACATCTGACTCCCACGATGACGTGTCTGAAGAGCAATCGTGACCTGACGACTCTCGAGAATCAGAGGCTGATGGGACTGGAGTTGATACATAGCCCAACCCCCGGCGCGTCTGATGATAATAATCAGGTGCTTTCCCTTTCGGCACAAAGGACCGGAGCAGCGTTCTCCTTCCTTTACCGAAGTTTAATCCGGGCCTGTTGGTTAGGTCATATCCCATGCGTTTCATCATTCTGAGCGCTTTCGGTTCATAATGATTGAACTGAGGGGATTCATCCTCGCCTTCCGATTCTTCGTGAGGCATCGGTTCAGACGAGATTCGCCCAAAAAGTATTGGTCTTTGGCCTTTTCGTCTGGCTGGAACCATAAATATAGATTCTTGCGCATTACCATTATCTTGGTATGTCCCGAAAGATGATTTCACCGGTACATGCAAAGATGTCAAAGCATCCATTGCCGACCAGAGGTCATCGTCCACGTCGTAGTAGTAGTATCCGACGGTATTGAATCGGAAACATACACAGGAAAATACGCAAAATCTAAATCTTCATTAATGTACCAACCACCCGCATCGTCGGTGGTGTTGTCAATATCGAGCTTATTAGTGCTCTTTACAAGGGGTTCCAACTCCCACAGGCACTCTTCTTTCTCAGGCTCAATGTCAGCCTCATTACCAGAGTCTAGCTCCTCTGGTTGCGGGGTTTCATTAGTCTCCTCAGGATCCTGATATAGGAGGGAGTCCGTGAAATAGTTTTCAACCCCTTTAAACGGATGCCTTTCGGCAATCAACGTTTGAACTTGTCCACTCTCGTCAATGTATTTCATGACTTGGTGGAGAGTGGAGGGAACGATGGAATTACGGTGAATCCATGGTCGTCCCAGCAACAGGTTGTAGGAAGTGTCAGCGTCAATGACGTAGCATGTCACTTCCGACTTGAGGCTCCCGATCTGGCATTTGAGCTTGATCTTCCCCATCGGACGGGAGCTATTGGCATTAAACCCGTAAATAGTTGTCTGGGTAGGGCTCAGACGATGGGTAGGAATGCCCAGAAATTGCATGACTCGGCGAGGTATGATACTCAGCGCGGACCCTGGGTCTACCTGGATGCGATTTACCTCGGACGACCCGATATATCCTGTGAAGTATAGGGGTCGGTCATGCTTCCCTTTAACCTGCATGTCATCTGTTGTGAAGGTGATGCAGGGAGCATTTGGGGAGGCGTGGAGGCAATCCTCTACATCTTCCTCCCTTGGCACGCGGGTCATGAAGACCTCAGCATTTGCCAAAGCTTCTTGTAGAGCCTCTCTGGTTGACTTGATAGCCTCAGGAGTTCATACAAGGTGATGCGTGCCGGGATGTTGGCTAGTTGAGCCAAGACATCGAAGCGGTAAGGTGTCGAGGATCCTTCCGCTGCACCTTTTGAAAGAACCCGAGAAAACCGGGTTTCTTTCTGTTTCTCCACAGGTGGTTTTGTGGAGGGCTTGGCTGGTTCTACGGCTGGTTGCGGAGAAGCCGCTGCCGTCTCGCCGTACTGCTTCAAGTATGCCTGTCCTGAACGGGTCCCCGCCATCGGTTGGCTGGGCTCTGCGGCCAGGACTATTGTTTCCTCTTCTGAGTCAGTCAACGAGGGAACATCAGTATCCGCTTCTCGAGAGGAAGCGCAGATCACATGGCACGATGAAGCTTTTGCCTTGCCTTTGGACTTTCTGTTGGTCACAGTAGTCCATTGTTGTTCATCGACGAGGTCAGGGTGGACCCACATGGTTTCCCCCTGAGGTGTAGGGACGGCTACCAAGCCCTTCTCCTGTTGCTGGTGAGGGTCTGTGTTGACCACTCTTAATTCTCCCCTTGGAATAGGAGTTACCCCTGCAGGTGTAGGAGGTTGTCTCCCGAACTGGAGAACTGACGTTACGTTGGCCGTGACCTTCTTCTGCTCTGGTCGGAGCTTTAACACCTCCGCGTCAATCAGAGCCTGAAGGATGTCCTTGAAGACGTAGCAGCTTTTGGTGGGATGTCCCAACATCCTGTGGTACATGCAGTAGTTGGGATTGTCGGTCTTGCCGACTTCGTCTGGGCGCCTAATTTCAGGGAGCTTCAGTCGGTTGCTCTTGTTGAGTAACTTGAAGAGCGAATCGACATGTTCCTCCTTGAAGGAATACTGCTTGTTGGCGCGGGGCTGGCTTGAAGAGCCACTCGCTTTGCCTGTTGGGGCTTGGCGGGAGATTTGGTCTCCGTTGCCAAATTATCCTTCCGCTTTGTCTGGAGGGATGTGTCCTGCGCACGCCTTGTTGACCTCTCTGGCCTGGGCCTGCCTTCTTCTGCCCTGACGCGGGCAACAATCTCCTCAGCCTGTTCACCTTGTTGGACTAATTGTTTCCAGGTGCGGCTTTCAGCAACTCCTATTTGAGCAAGGAGTGAGGTTTGGAGATTATGACGGCATGTTTCCACCAGGGTGGCCTGGGTCATGCCGCTTGGACATCGGAGTGCCACGTTCCGAAATCTTTCTACGAAAGACTTGACGGACTCTCCCTTTCGCTGTTTGGTTGCTAAAAGGGTGGGCATTGTCACTTCCGAGTCATCTTCGAAGAAGCGTGTCAGAAACAGCTTCTCCAAGTCGCTCCAGTTCTTGATTGAACCTTCTGGGAGCTTCATGAACCATTCAAAGGCCAACCCTTTCAGGGTGCCTATGAACAGTCGCGTCAGTATAGCGTCGTTATCTACTACATTCCCGGTCTGGGATTTGAAGTAGTAGATGTGCTGGTTGGGTGACCCCTTCCCGTCAAATGCTTGGAGAGTTGGAGCCTTAAACTTAGGAGGGTACGGGACTAAGTCCCACTCGGCCGGATAGGGCCGGACTACTCCAGCCTCTTGGAGATCTTTACGACTGGCAAGGGCATTGAGTCGTTGCTCCAGCAGGCTCATTCTTTAGCATGAGCCTTTTCCGGGTCTGGGTCGCTTCTTGCCTGCGACGAGGGCTTGGACACATCCGAGGTAGATCGTCGTGTCCCGTCGGAAGGTTCGGAGGGTGGGCTTTCTCCCTTTCTCCCTTTCCCCTTCGGCCGTCTAGGAGGAGATCTCGCTCTTTCTTCAAGCAATTTCTCAAGCATATGCTTGAGGGAGTCAATGGATCTCTGTTGAGAGGCGATTATATCCATCTGGCGCTTCTGCGTCTGCTCTAAACGCCTGGCCGTCTCCTCAGGAGTGTCTGCCATGTAGGCGGAAGCCTCCTTCTCGACGGAAGAGTTTGAAGCCTGCGACTCCACTACAGCGGAGTGAGAATCACCCATTCTAATGCCGCGGGCTAAGGCATTATAGTCAATTGGGGGAATGGCCCCCGTCCGGGTGCGAGTGTGTTGATACACCCTTCCGGCTCAGAGTCAGATTCCTCTGAGTTGACCATTGGTTGTTTTCCCTTGCTTCTGCTAGTCATGTTTGCAGTAAGCTCCGGGTATTCAACATCTGAAAAGGTTCTCCTTCTGTGGGAGCGTCTTCTTTTGGCTGACGGGGGAATCAGGGTCAGCTGTCTGATTAAGGACTGCTGGTGCATGCCTGATCCATAATGGCATCCAGAGAGCATATGGATGAGCTGTTGACAGCAGCATGACGAAGTGGCTTGATTGGCACTTCTTTTCCTTGTCAAATAATCCCTCAAATCCGTGGGAGGGGGATTAAAGAGACTGGTCTCGCAACGTCGAAGACGGGAGACAGTCATGTGCTGTTCAGCCTGGACGCAGACTTCAGGGACGCGGCTCTCATGACGCGGCTGTATGACGCGCACGCGAGTCTCGCGTTGCTGCCTGATGCGTTTGGGCAGAGTTGCTTGAGAGAGAGCGGGCTGCTGGGCCCCACGCCTACGAGTGCGTACTTCCTGCGTTTGAAAAGACGCGGAGGTTTCACCCTGGCGTTTGATGAGTTGGTCCTCAGAGGACTCAACTTGAGGAGTCTCGCGTTTGGGTCGCCAAACGCGGATCTCACGCACTGGACGAGGTGCGGGCAAGGCATCAGATTGTACGCCGCGTCCACCCCCAGTCAGACAACCAACGGTTCCGACTTGGAGTTGACGCGCGCGTCTCCTCTGTCGACGCTCAGCATTCCGGTTGCGTCGTGGAGGAGGGGGAGAAACCAACAACCTCCTGGTTTACAGAACCAAGAGTGTTCACCACGCGGGTCTCCTGAGAGACGTTGACGCGGGTATTCTGCGCGACGCAGTTGATCGCAGCAGCAGTGGTGCCTGGGACCACGCGGGCCTTCTGGGAGGCGTTGGCGCGTGTGTTCTGTGCGACGCGGTTGATCGCAACAGCAGTGCCTGAGGTCACGCGGGCCTTCTGGGAGGCGTTGGCGCGTGAACTTGTCTTGGCACAGTGGGCATCGGCACCCGGCAGAGCCTCAGATTGGGCTTTGGGTAACTTTTCAGTTGAGACCCTGCGGCAGATGCGGGTCTTTGGGCTCTTGGAGCCAGAAGAGAGGAACTCTTCATACTTCGCCTGGTCGAACTCGACAACGAGCGTTTCGACCATCTTCCCCTTACGGAGAACATCATCCTGCGCCACAACTTGTTCATCAGTGACAAACAGATTCCCCAGCGGAGTCGCCATCTCTTGTAGGTGCCCGGAAGGAGATTTAGGTGAGAAGGATTGGGGTGTAAATATTTCCTTGAATCAGTTGAAACAATTACAACCAGACTTTCCTTTCTTTCCGGTTACAAGGGAGGGAGGATGTTGAATCTTGAATCCCCCCTTTGTTTAATGCTGGGTTCTTCGTGTGGCGGTGGAGAGTGAATCTTGTTCTCCGTTGACCGGATGACTGTTTGGACCGTCGGGGATCTCTTCGGTCGTGTAGAGAGAGAGTAACTCGGCTCTGTCTACCAAAACTCTAGAAGAGGAGCTAGACAAAGAGCAGCTAGTACGCAGTAAGCTTGCTGAAGAGTCTTCTCTCCTTCTCTGTTGACGATGCCTTCGTCCGGTGATCGTGCGTGTCTCTCTCTACGCGGTTGGATGCGTATGCCTGTATGTAGGTACGTCTCTCCCTGTGTGTCTGTGTTTGTTGATGCCAACAGGGCTATTTATATAGGTCCCTGGGGATGAACGTGCCCCCTGAAAACGCTCCACAATGAGGGGCCACTTCCCGCTACATGTGCGGTGACTGGCCCCTTATTTCGGGTAGTTGCAACCGAGACGCGGGCGTCGAGCCAACGCGTCCTGATGCTGAGACGCGGGTGTCGAGTCAACGCGCCTTGATCCTAAGACGCGGGCGTTGAGCCAGCGCGTCTTGATCCTGAGACGCGGGCGTTGAGCCAGCGCGTCCTGATGCTGAGACGCGGGTGTCGAGCCAACGCGTCCTGATGCTGAGACGCGGGCGTCGAGCCCACGCGTCCTGATGCTGAGACGCGGGTGTCGAGCCAACGCGTCTTGAGCTTGGATCTCTGCTTTTAAAGGCTTGTCTGTTTTTTAGACAGC